>CAUYON010077419.1:0-53521 GCA_963573935.1 Arctocebus calabarensis
GGCGCCTGTAGTCCTAGCTACTTGGGAGGCGGAGGCAAGAGACTCGCTTGAGCCCAGGAATTGTAGGTTGCTGTGAGCTGTGATGCCACAGCACTCTATCCAGGGTGACAGCTTGAGGCTCTGTCTCAAAAAAAAAAAAAAGAAAAGAAAAAAAATAAACCCTGAAAAATAAAAAACAAACAAAAAAATAAATAAAAGAAATCACCATGGTCTGGCATGGTAGCCCATGCCTGTGATCCTAGTGCTCTGGGAGGCCAAGACGGGTGGACTGCTTGAGCTCACAAGTTTGAGATCAGATTGAGCTAGAGTGGGACTCTGTCTCTAAAAATAGCTGGGCATTGTGGTGGGTGCCTATAGACCCGGCTACTTGGGAGGATGAGGCAAGAGAATTGCTTGAGCCAAGGAGTTTGAGGTTGCTGTGAGCTATGATGCCACTGCACTCTACCAGGGGTGACAAAGTGAGACTCTATTTAAAAAGAAAAAAAGAAATCAACATATTAAAGAGGTATCTATACTTTCATGTTTACTGCAGCCTTATTTACAATGGTCAAGAGAAGGAATCAACTTAAATATATATCAGTATATGAAACCATAAAGAAAATGTAGTTTTAGCTTGACCCCAGTGAGAAGTAAAATAAAACAAAACAAAAAAGAAAACGTGGCATACATACACAATGGAGTATTATTCCACCACAAAAAAGTGTGAAGTCTTGTTATTTGCATAAACATGATGGAACTAGAGGATATTATGTTTAGTGTTATAAGCCAGACAAATGGATAAAAAAACTGATTGCACAGAGGCAATGAATAGAGTGATGGTCATCAGAGGTTGGGAAGGATAGTGGGGATGGGGAGATAAAGAGGCACTGGTTAATGGGTGTAAAAATAGATAGAAGGAATAAGATCAAGTGTTTGATAGCATAATAGGGTGTCCACAGCAAATGATAATTTATCGAGGGTGGGGCAAGGTAGCTAACACCTATAATCCTAGCGTTCTGGGAGGCTGAAGTGGAAGGCTCTTTTAGACAGCCTGAGGAAGAACAAGACCCTGGCTCTACTAAAAATAGAAAAAATTAGCCAGGTATTGTGGCAGGCACCTGTAGTCCCAGATAATTGGGAGGCTGAGACAGAAAGATTGGGTTTGCAGTGAGGTAAGCTAACATCACAGCCCTCTAACCTGAGCAACTGAGTGAGATTCTGTCTCTAAAACAAACAAACAAAAAACAAAAGTCCAGGCTCGGTGGCTCATACCTGTAATCCTAGCACTCTGGGAAGCTGAGGTGGGTGGATTGCTCGAGCTCATGAGTTTGAGACCAGCCCAAGGAAAAGTGAGAACCCGTTTCTACTAAAAATACAAAAACTGAGGCAAGAGGATCACTTGAGCCCGAGTCGGAAGTTGCTGTGAGCTAAGATGCGACAGCAGTCTACCCAGGGTGACAGCTTGAGACTCTGTCACAAAACAAAACAAAACACAAAAACTGGGCATGGTGACTCATGCCTGTAATCCTAGTGCTCTGGGTGGCCGAGGCCAGTGAATTGCTTAAGTTCATGAGTTTGAGACCAGCCTGGGCAATAGCGAGACTCTGTCTCTAGTAAAAGTGAAAAACTCAGACAAGAGGATTGCTAGAGCCCAGGAGTTCAAGGTTGCTATGAGCTATAATGCCATGGCACTCTACTCAGAGCAAGAGAGTGAAATTGTCTCAAACTACCCCTCAAAAGAAAATACACCCTCCCCATAATTGATTATATATTTCAAAATAATCAGAAGAGAAGTTTTGATGTTCCTAACACAAATAAATGATAAATGTCTGAGGTGATGGATATCCCAATCACTGAGATTTGATCATTACTCATTGCATGGTTGTATCAAAATATATATGTACCCAATAAATATGTACAACTATTTTTAGTCTCCATAAAACTAAAAATAGGCTTGACACCCACAGTTCAGTGGTTAGGGCACCGGCCACATGACCCAGGGCTGGTGGGTTCAAACTCGGACAGGGCCTGCTAAACAATAATGACAACAATAACAAAAAAAAATAGCCAGGTGTTGTGGCCAGCGCCTGTAGTCCCTACTGGGAGGCTGAGGCAAGAGAATCACTTAAACCCAAGAGTTTGAGGTTGCCTTGAGCTGTGATGCCATGCCACTATACCAGAGGCGACACAGTGAAACTGTCTCAAAATAAATAAATAAAATAAAAATAAATAAAAAACTAGAAACAATTTTTAAAATACCCCAAATCTGAATGACTCAATCTAATTGGTCCCTATTAGTGCTTGTTTTAACAGAAGGATGCACAGCAATATGAAACAAAGTAACAAATGTAAGCAGCTGTATTTGTTCATTTTTGCAGGCTAGTGTAATTTTACACAGCCCCTGGCTGTTAAGAGGTGCAAGTCTCTGGGAAAATGCTTGGAAGACAAAACAGGAGAATGTAAAAAGCTATCTATATCTTTTGAGTCACTATATTCCTTAAATGATAAAACTCTAACCCTTGCCTTTTCCTATACGTAAGATAATGTCTGCTGGGGTTTATGTTTATGCATCTATAATCTGTAACCAGAGGTACTCTTATACCCCAATTTTTTTTTTTAATTCTGCTTTAATGTAACTTCTGAGCAAGTCTGATGTCATTTTTTTTTGGAGACAGAGTTTCACTATGTGGCCCTTCGTAGAGTGCCCTGGCATCAAAGCTCACAGCAACCTCAAACTCTTGAGCTCAAGCAATTCTCTTGCCTTGGCCTCCCAAGTAGCTGGGACTACAGGCACCTGCCACAATGCCCAGCTATTTTTTATTGTAGTTGTCATTGTTGCTGTTTTTTTTTTTTTTTTTTTAAAGTTAAGTTTATTTATTTATTCATTTTTTTTGTTGTTGCAGTTTGGCCAGGGCTGGGTTTGAACTCACCACCCTTGGTATATGGGGCCAGCACCCCACTCACTGAGCCACAGGCACCACCCATTGTCATTGTTGTTTAGCTGGCCTGGGCCAGATTTGAACCCGCCAGGCTTGGTGTATGTGGATGGCTCTGTAAACACTGTGCTATGGGTGCCAAGCCCTGATGTGATTTTTTTTTTTTTTTGCAGGTTTTGGCCGGGGCTGGGTTTGAACCCGCCACCTCCGGCATATGGGGCTGGCGCCCTACTCACTAAGCCACAGGCGCCACCCCTGATGTGATTTTTGATGGACTGAACCCCTACCATCTATATGTAAGTAGGGGGCTGATATACTGTGCCAGAGCAATCTTAACGCTACAGTCCCCAAACTTTTTGGCACTAGGGACAATTTTTCCACAGAAGGGGGTGTGGGAAGAAGTGCACATTTCATTTATTGTGCACTTTATTTCTATTATTATTGCATTGTATTATATAATGAAATAATACAACTCACCATAATGCATTATCAGTGGGAACCCTGAGTTAGTTTTCCTTCAACTAGAAGGTCTCACTTGGGGGTAGGTGATGGGAGACAGTGATGGAAGTGTATTGCTTATGTCCTTAGCTCCACCTCAGATCATCAGGCATTAAATTCTCCAGGAGTGTGCAACCTAGATCCCTCATATGTGCAGTTTCCAGTAGGGTTCATGCTCCTGTGGAAACCTAATGCAAGAAGAGGAGCTCAGGTGGTGATGCAAGCAATGAAGAATAGCTGTAAATACAGATGAAGCCTTGCTAGCTCATCCCTGGCTCACCTCCTGCTGTGTGTGTTGCCCGCGTGTGCGTGTGGAGGTGCTAGGGACCACAGGTCTAGTAGCTATAGGTCTGTCTATTGTTCTCAATAAGACTTCTAAAAAAACACAACAAGCTTAACCTTAATTCTTTGAAAGCTTGGGTTTTTTTTTTCTCTTTAGTCAATAATAGAAATAATGAATCCTTCATAGTGGTTTCCAACATCCATTAGTCAGCTGACTTTATGGGAAAGGATGCCCATTTCCCTTCATCTTATACTTAAAACAATAGGTTCGCTTGTAAAAGAACTTTCTCTTTTGCCTTTTCCATCCATTCTTACTCTGATGGCTTTCATCTTCATCCTCTTCATCTCGGTACTGAACGGGCCCCTCTGAATCAGAGTCACTCTCCTTCTCCTCCTCTTCCTCCTGCAGACACTGTGGTAGTTTGGAGATGATTGAGGTAGACATCACATCTTCACTGAACGCAGGTGGGCAGATCTGCTCCTCTTCATCATCTGGACTAACAAATCAATGTAATTATATTTTCTTTTAAGAAACAAAGAGGATTATTGATTTATAAGACAAAGGACCAAAATAAGTATAAAAACGTCAACAAATGAAATAACTTACAATTCTCTCCTTTCATGATCTGGCTAAGAAACATTTTACCAGCTAAAAGGCTATGTGTTCAAATCCCAGCTCTCCCACTTATTAGGCATTGGTGCTTTCCAGAGTGTCTAAATTCATTCTTACAAGCCTAGACAGTAGATACTAAAGAGCGGAAAAGTTAAGCTAATTCACCATACTGTAAGTTAAAAGTGCTTACAGAGCTAGAATTTGAACCCAGGGCTATCTTACCCCAAGGCAAATGCTCTTAAGCACCACGTTACACACTGCCTTCCTTATATCATATAAAGCTAGTGGTTTTAATATTCATGCACATAAGTTTGTAATGTTTATATTATTATGGAAATCTCCATGGGGAGAAAAAAAAGAATGAAATCAACAGGATTAAAAAGTCCAAATTCGGCTCAAGCGACTAGGGTGCCAGCCATATACACCAGACCTGGTGGGTTCGAATCCAGCCCGGTCCAGCCAAACAACGACAACTACAACCAAAAAAAAAAAAAAAGTGGCCAGGTGGGCTCAGCACCTGTGGCTCAATGGGCTAAGGCACCAGCCAGGTACACCTGAGCTGGCGGGTTCAAATCCAGCCCGGCCGGTCAAACAACAATGACGGCTGCAACCAAAAAAAAAAAAAAAAATGGCCAGGCATTGTGGCGGGAGCCTGTAGTCCCAGCTACTTGGGAGGTGGAGGCAGGAGACTCGCTTGAACCCAGGAATTGGAGGTTGCTGTGAGCTGTGATGCTACAGCTCTCTATCCAGGGTGACAGCTTGAGACTCTGTCTCAAAAAACAGGAAAAAAAAGAAAAAAACAGTCCTAATTCTAGGACTTATTTTTTGGCAAAGTATTCTTTGTACTTTTAACTTATTCAATTTCTAAGTAAGTTTTTTTAAGCAGGGCTACCTACAGTAAAGAAAAAGAAACAAGAGCCAAGCTTTAAAGGTACTCACACTTTTAGCATTTCAATAGTGATGGGAAGTGACCTGGTCCGACCCAGAGTAATGCTGTCTTCATAAAAGTTGTCGCTGTTCTCAAAGAGCAAGGAATGAGCTCTGTGAGAGCCCTCCAATGGAGGAGTCATGGGAAGTGGGCTGGTCAGGGCCTGCTGGATTCGAATATGCAGTGGGAGTGGGGGCAGTCTAGAAGGTACATGGGGCTCCCCAAAGCTCTGGTCCAATATCCTCTTTGGGACTTCCTTCTTCTGATCTTCTTGCTGGGAAACCTCCTGGGATAGATCTAAGGATGGTATAAACTCAATTTCTGGCACAACTACAAAAGTCTTAGCAGGGAATGGAGGGGAACGTGGAGGCTCTGGAGGTATATGAGTAGGCAGTGGAGGGGATGGAGAAGGAGGTGGGATTATCGTCAGTGGTTCAGAGCCCACGGAGTACACGCTCTTCTCTCTTTGATCACTTGGTGCTTTTGTGGTGATGGCAGGAGCAGGCTCCATGGTGGGTACCAAGTTTGACAGAATGCCTCTCTTAGGTGGTAAGGGTGGAGATGGTTTTGATAACAATGTGCCACTGTTTATTGCTTGGGACAGTTCAGCTAGAAAAGAGAATAATAACCTCAGGTTAACATGGTTTTACAATGTCTTGAGGGACCAGCCCAGGGCCTAGAATTAGAGCTGAGCTCTGTATTGAGGCTTTGCTAGTCCCTACGTATGTCATCCTGAAACAAAATCTATATTTATTCAAATAAATATATAGAGGTGGGCAGTGCCTTGGCTCATCCAGTAAGGCGCTGGCCCAATATACTGAAGGTGGTGGGTTCAAACCCGGCCTCAGCCAAACTGCAAAAACAGAAAAATAGCTGGGCATTGTGGCAGGTGCCTATAGCTATTTGGGAGGCTGAGACAAGAGAATCACCTAAGCCCAGGAGTTGGAGGTTGCTGTGAGCTGTGTAACACCACCACACTCTGCCGAGAGTGATAAATAAAGACTCTGTCTCTACAAAAAAAAAATAAAAAAAATAAATAAAATAAATATATAGAGGTATAGGAAGACTCTTGTGAATACTTCATTGTTAAACAGTTTTATTTTTTGAGATAGTGTATTGCTTTGTCACCTGGACTAGGGTGCAGTGGCATCATAGCTCACTGAAACATCAAATTCCTGAACCTAAGCAATGCTCCTGCTTCAGCCTCCAACGTAGTAGGGATTATAGGTTTATACCACCGTGCTTGGATAATTTTTCTGTTATTTTTTGTAGAGATGGGGTCTTGCTACACTGGCTAGGATGGTCTTGAACTCCTGGCCTCAAGCAATGCTCCTGCCTAGGAAGTGCTGGGATTGTAGGTGTGAGCCACCATGTCTAGCCTGTAACTTTTTAAAACTTGATACTGGTGTAAACAAAGTTAATATGAATAGAGACAGAGCTGGGCGTGGCTCATGGCTATAATCCTAGCCCTTTCAGAGGCTTAGGGAGGAAGACTGCTTGAAGGAGTTGAGACTACCCTGGGCAACACAGTGAAATCTCATGCCCCCCCACCAAAAAAATAAATAAAATCAGCTGGACATGGTGGCTCATGCCTACAGATCCAGCTAACTGGGAGGCTGAGACAAGAGAATCATTTGAGCCCAAGATTTCAAGGTTGCAGTGAGCTATGATAAAGCCACTGCACTCTAGCATGACTGACAGAGCAAGATGCTATCTCAGTAAAATAAAATAAAATAAAATGAAGCTTGAATAGAGACAGAAAAAAAGCTGATAGAAGTTCTTTTGTAGAATAGTACTCTATTTAAACATTCAGATAGCATAAAAAATAAACACTATTGGGCATTGTTAACATATCCTAATAGATAATGATATCTAGATATCTTACCTCTATATTAGAAAACCATTAATAATGACATCTTAAATTTTTATAGTTAATGCAAAGGCTTTTAAATAAATCAAAGTGTTTTTCTGTTCTTCCCTTTTTTTTTTTTTTTTTGAGACAGAGTCTCACTCTGAAGTGCCATCGTGTCATAGCTCAAGTAACCTCAAACTCCTGGGCTCAAGTGATCCTCCTGCCTCATCCGCTTGAGTTGACTACCTGGGACTATAGGCATCCACCATGATGCCCAATACTTTTTCTATTTTTAGTATAGACAGGGTCTTACTCTTTGTCACCCTTAGTAGAGTGCTTTGGCATCACAGCTCACAGCAACCTCTAATTCTTGGGCTTCAGCGACTGTCTTGCCTCAGCCTCCCAAGTAGCTGAACTATATGCACCCACCACAACACCTGGTTATTTTTTATTTTTTTGTAGAGACAGAGTCTCACTTTATCACCCTCTGTAGAGTGCTGTGGCGTCACACAGCTACCTCCAACTCCTGGGCTTAGGCGATTCTCTTGTCTCAGCCTCCCGAGTAGCTGGGACTACAGGCGTCTGCCACAACACCCGGCTATTTTTCTGTTTTGCAGTTAGGCCGAGGCCAGGTTTGAACCTGCCACCTTTGGTATATGGGGCCGGCGTCCTACTTGCTGAGCCACAGGTACCGCCCCACCTGGCTAATTTTGTTGTTACATTTGTCATTGTTGTTTAGCAGGCCCAGGCTGGGTTTGAACCTATCTGCCTCAGTGTATGTGGCTAGTTCCCTAACTGCTGAGCTATTTTCTTCTATTCTTTTTTTTTTTGAGACAGAGCCTCAAGCTGTCATCCTGGATAGGGTGCCTGGCATCACAGCTCACAGCAACCTCCAATTCCTGGGCTCAAGCGAGTCTCCTGCCTCTGCCTCCAAGTAGCTGGGACTGCAGGCGCCCGCCACAACGCCCGGCCATTTTTTTTTTTTTGGTTGCAGCCACCATTGTTGTTTGGCAGGCCTGGGCTGGATTTGAACCCGCAAGCTCAGGTGTACGTGGCTGGCGCCTTAGCCCGTTGAGCCACAGGCGCCGAGCCCTTTTCTTCTATTCTTAAAGTCATATTCTTATTATCATCCTTACCATTTTTCATTAGGTAAAACCAGTCACAGACGTTAGGAGCCTTCCCCAAGATCACATTACAAATGGGCATGGACTCTAGCTAGCATAGAGGTCTCTATTTGGCTCCATTCTTTGTATCCTACTGCTTTTATTACTATGCACACCTCTTTTTTTTTTTTTTTTGAGACAGAGCCTCAAGCTGTCACTCTGGATAGAGTGCCGTGACATCACAGCTCACAGCAACCTCCAATTCCTAGGCTCAAGCGAATCTCTTGCCTCTGCCTCCCAAGTAGCTGGGACTACAGGCGCCCGCCACAACGCCCGGCCATTGTTTTTTTTTTTTGGTTGCAGCTGTCATTGTTGTTTGGCGGACCTGGGCTGGATTCAAACCCGCCAGCTCAAGTGTACATGCCTGGTGCCTTAGCCCATTGAGCCACAGGCGCCGAGCCAGTATGCACACCTCACATAGTCCCTTTGCACCTCAGCTATCCATGTCCATTCCCCATTGTATGATAGGTTCCTTGATGGCAGGGTAACCCTTGCCTCTATCAGCATATCCATAAGGCTGTGCACAGGCCTGGCACAGAGCAGACTTTCCATATGTTTACTAGATGAGAAGCCCTCTCACTGTATCATGACAGTATATATCCCAATTGATTCCCCAAAGTCCACCAGAACTCAGCAAAGGTGTTGATTCAGTAAAGTGCCTTTGGAGGGCTCCAAATGACCTGTAAGAAGTGGATAGTCACATCACACAGGAGCTAATCTTACAAAATAACGAGTATTTCTCTTGATCATCAACCTCTAACCTTCTATGTAAACCCATTATTTTGGTCCTAACCAGTGTTCTCAAATGGTCCCAATAAGCTTTCCCAAAATAACATTTTACTTGACCTACATCCCATTCTACTGGAGATATTCAAAGTAAAAGGTTAGCTGAGCTTAGGGCTTTTTTTTCTTTTTGCGGTTTTTGGCCTGGGCTGGGTTTGAACCCGCCACCTCTAGCATATGGGGTTGGTGCACTACTCCTTTGAGCCACAGGCGCTGCCCTAAGCTTAGGTTTTAATGTTAGTCATCGTAAGTAAATTTAAAAAGGATATTCTAGGAAAATATTGTATGTACGCACAATAAGATTCTAAAAATGTGAATTTTAGGATCAATGTAGGAAATATTTTGCTATCGATCAGATTTTTGCTGCTCTCCTAAAAAGAGCAATAATCTATTCCATCTACAACAAAACCCCCTTGCCAAGACTATATTTGAATACGTGTACTCTTGAATTAGTAAGGTAAATTAATGCCAAAGCACATGGATTGCCTGAGCTCAGAAGTTTGAGACAAACCTGAGCCTGACCTTGTCTCTAAAAAATAGCCGGGAGCTGTGGTGGGTGCTTGTAGTCCCAGCTACTCAGGAGGCTGAGGCAAGAGGATTGCTTTAGCCCAAAAGTCTGAGATTGCTGTGAGCTATGACGCCAGGGCATTCTACTCAGGGCTATAAAGTGAGACTCTGTCTCAAGAGGAAAAAAAAAATGGCTTGGCACCTGTAGCACAGTGGTTATGGTGCCAGCCACATACACTGAAGTTGGCAGGTTTAAACCCAGCCCGGGCCAGCCAAAACAACAATGACAACTGCAACCAAAAATAGCTGGGCATTGTGGTGGGCACCTGGGAGGCTGAGGCAAGAGTACTGCAAGACTTGGAGGTTGCTATGAGCTGTGACACCACAGCACTCTACCAAGGGCGACATATTAATACTGTCTCTAAAAAAAAAAAAAAAAAAAAAAAAAGAGGCTGGGTGCCCATAGCTCAGTGGTTTGGGAGCCAGCCACATGCTCAAGGCCTGGTGGGTTCAAACCTGGTCTGGGCCTGGTAAACAAAACAAAACAAAACAAAAAAATAGCCAGGCGTTATGGTGGGCGCCTGTAGTCCCAGCTACTTCGGAGGCTGAGGCAAGAGAATCACCTGAGCCCAAGAGTTTGAGGTTGCTGTGAGCTATGATCCCACAGAACTCTACTGAGGCCAACATAGTAAGCAGTCTCAAAAAAAAATTTTTTTTCCTTAACTAAGTAGTCCTTCCTTAGTCTTGATACTATATGTTATCATATTATGCCTATTTGATAGAACTTTTTCTTTTCTTTTTTTTTTTTTTTTTGAGACAGAGCCTCAAGCTCTTACTCTGGTTAGAGTGAGAGCATCACAGCTCACAGCAACCTCCATTTCCTGGGCTCAAGAGAGTCTCCTGCCTCCGCCTCCCAAGTAGCTGGGACCATGGGCACCCACCACCACACCCAGACATCTTTTGGGTTGCAGCCGTCATTGTTGTTTGGCGGCCCGGGCTGGATTCGAACCCGCCAGCTCAGGTGTACATGGCTGGCGCCTTAGCCGCTTGAGCCACAGGTGCCGAGCCTTGATAGTACTTTTTAAAATAAGACAGTAGTACTTATTATAAAGCAGTGGTTTTCAAAGTGTTGGATTTGAAGGACCAATAAAATATTTTGCCCAGATTTGGCACCTGTAGCAAAGTGGTTATAGCGCTGGCCACACACACCCAAGCTGGGGGGTTTGAACTCAGGCTGGGCTAGGTAAACAACAATGACAACTGCAACAAAAAAATAGCAGGGCAGGGTGGTGCCTGTGGTTCAGTGGTAGGGCGCCAGCCCCCTGTACCGACAGTGGTGGGTTCAAACCCAGCCCCAGCCAAACTGCAACAAAAATAATAGCTGGGCGTTGTGGTGGGTGCCTATAGTCCCAGCTACTCGGGAGGCTGAGGCAAGAGACTCACCTATGCCCAGGAGTTGGAGGTTGCTCCAACTGTGATGTGATGTGATGCCATGGCACTCTACCAAAGGTTAGTAAGTGAGACTCTGTCTCAAAAAAAAAAAAAAAAAAAAATGCAGGGCATTGTGGCGGGCACCTGTAGTCCCTGCCATTTAAAAGGCTGAGGCAAGAGAATTACTTAAGTCCAGGAGTTTGAGGTTGCTGTGAGCTATGACCCTACGGCACTCTACGGAGGGTGACATAGTGAAACCCTGTCCAAAAACAAAACAAAAACTTGCCCAATCTCAACATTTTTTTGAGGTTGTCACTTTTAGAAGACTTCCAAATAAGCCTTGTTGATATTAAGTACACCATTTATGACCTTATTTCTTTTCTGAAAATGGCATTTTTAAACAACAACGTAATTAGGATGGTCATGCTTTTTTCTTTTCTTTTTTTCTTTGAGACAGAGCCTCAAGCTGTCACTCTGGATAGAGTGCTGTGGCATTATAGCTCACAACAACCTCCAATTCATGGGGTCAAGAGAGTCTCTTTGCCTCCGCCTCCCAAGTAGCTGGGACTACAGGTGCCCGCTACGATGCCCGGCCATTTTTTGGTTGCAGCCGTCATTGTTGTTTGGCGGGCCCAGGCTGGATTCGAACCCGTCAGCTCAGGTGTACATGGCTGGCGCCTTAGCCCGTTGAGCCACAGGCGCCGAGCTGGTTTTTTTTTTTTGAGACACAGCCTCAAGCTGTCACCCTGGGTAGAGTGCTGTGGCATCCCAGCTCACAGCAACCTCCAATTCCTGGGCTCAAGCGAGTCTCTTGCCTTTGCCTCCCAAGTAGCTGGGACAACAGGTGCCCGCCACAACCCCCGGCCATTTTTTGGTTGTAGCTGTCATGTTGTTTGGTGGGCCCTGGGGTTGGATTTGAACCCACCAGCTCAGGTGTACGTGGCTGGTGCCTAAGCCTGTTGAGCCACAGGCACCGAGCCGGTGACCAGGTATCTTAACAAATTTTATCAAAGAGGCTGGTGGATTAAAGCTGGGCTAGGAGTTGTTATTGGAAGAGAAACAACAGTCATTTATGTTAGTCAGAGAGGAGATGTTTTGTCTTTGTGCAATGACCTTCTCTCTGTCCTGTTCAAACACAGCAGCAGTGTGGCTGCGACTGAGCACTGTTCATATTCCCTGCTTACGTTCAGATGGGAACACCACTGTCTGGCTTCTGGGAGGGCCGTTTTCATTTTCTTGGTAGCTTCCTCATTTTACAAATGAGAGGACTGTCAAACTTCTGCCCATAGATTTAGGGTTCTGTGGAGGAGCTTAGGGGCCCTGGAGGGGCCCTCAGCGGCCGAGGGGGCAGGGATTTTCCTGAGCAGCTGTGCTTCTCTAGTATCACAGTTTGGGGTTCTCTGTTGAACCACATTTTAAACAAAGATTCTTTTGCTACAGAAGAGCTTAAAAACTGGTTAGATTATACAGATCAGGAGACAGTTGCCCAGTAAACAAAGCAAGGACAGTTGGACATGATTATGCTGAGTTTCTCAGTGAATCATTGTGAGAATCACTTTGTGAAGAATACGTATTAGGTCTGCATCAAACTACAACAAATCATGGTATATGATCTGAATCCATATTCCTGTCCATATGTCTCCTAGGCTAAGAATGGTTTTATATTTTTAAATTATTGAAAAAAATTTAAAAAGAATATTTTGTAAGATGTGAAAATTTATATAAAATCCAAATTCCAATGTTTTATTGGAACACAACCGTACTCATTCATTTTCATATTGTCTGTTGCTGTTTTATGCTACAGTGGTAGAGCTGAGTAGTTGGAAAAGAAACTTTATTACCTGCAAAATAAATATTTTGCAGGCTAAAATATTTACTATCTAGTATTTTAAGGAAAAAGTTTACCAATTCTTGGCTATATGATAGTGTTGCAATAGGAAAAAAATTAAGAATCTCTGCTCTTAATAAATGGTCTCATTGAATAATGACTGCTTGCTAGTGAACATTTATTTTAGTTTCATACTTTTTGGGGGGGTTATTGTTTAGAATTAACATATTTTGTTTTATTGATAGGTCCTGAGTGATAGTAAACTTATTTCCTTACTGATTTTTTTAAAGGTACAATTTCCAATTACTACATATGGCATTAATCATTACTGTTTTTATAAAAAGGTGTCATATTCTGTATCCTAGTTATTCATTTTTCTCCTTTGGGATATTTTGTACAGAGCCAGGCTTGTGTGTGTTAGCTCATAGGTACTGGAAGTGAATGTAGTTAGGCTTAAAGGAATTGCTATTCAAGTAAGGAATGTATGGAAGAAAGACAGAACAGAAGAATGCAAAGTGCTAAAGGGCAGAAGAAAGGAGACAGAGGTCCTTAATGAAGTCATGGTGATAATTTTTTGGCAAGTGCAGACCTGCAAAATGCTGCTATTTGAGATTTCAGGAAATTGCTTGGGTTGCAGTTTACACTACAGTAGAGGTAGAAACTGAAGTAAGTGGGCATAAAATATCTTATTTTTTTCCACTTTCCAGTTCACTAAAAGATAGAATGATTTAGTCTTTGGTTCAGGGTAGACGTGGAGAAGAGATTCAGAGTTCTAGAAGAGCAAGGCTAACCTGTGAGTGCTGTTAGTTACTAGCTACCAGGAGCTCACAAGAAGACTAGTACATTTTCAGATGAGAATCTCTTCCTGGGCCAGTGAATTCTAAATTAAGGGGCACATTTTGCACTGGCAGGCTCCCTGCATCTGTCTTTTCTAAACATGCCTGTTACTTACTGTGGAATATGGGTTGTTATAGTGATGTGAGGACAGAAACCATCTGCTTTACAGAATCTCAGGGAACTTTATGGACCCCATACTATTGGCAGCAGGAAAGCCGCAGAGGATGTGACATTTGAAGACCAGCTCAACAGAATAAACTTTTACCATGATTTTTGTCAGTTATCTTCATAGCGTAATTTTAGAATATCCTTCTGCTTTCACCCTTTCATGTCACTTCTAAAAATCCCATTGAGCAAGGGACTTCTGTCTAGTAAGCCGGATGACCAGTTTACTGACATGACTACCACCGTCTTGAGCCTACCCCAGCCTTTCAATTTTGAACATCTGTTTGATCGAGTGTTATCAACTGTGTAGTAAGTAGGCTCTATATTTTCAGTACAATTGCTGAGGAAATGTATTAGCATTTTCACACTATGCACAGAAGGGTGGATTTAATCAAGAAAGTTGAGAGAATCTTGCCATTGTCCTCTGCTGATATGTGCTAATCACAGGCGAAGACGTCGTGACCTGTTTTGCAGGTTTAGTCGGTTTTCCAATCTGCAGATTGTTAACATAGCTTTCTTACTATAGGAAATTTTGAAGAAAAAGAAACTGTAAATTAAATTATGGAAATAGAAGATAATGTAGGGTAATATAGCAGCTTCTAGAATAATGTCATTTCATTATAACTTTGATGAGAAACAAACAAAAAAACAGACGTGATTACTGGCTAGGTCACTGTCCATACAGAGTTGGTACTTTCTCCCCATGTCTGCTTGGGTTTTTTCCACGTACTCTTGTTTCCTCCATATTCCAAAGATGTGCTTGTTAGGTGAATTGGTGTGTCTTAAGTTGTTCCAGGATGAGTGAATGTGGGCATATTGAATGTATCTTATGATGGAATCCTGTCCTTGCTGCTGGGGTTGGCTCCAGCCACCTGAGACCCTGAACTGGAATAGACAGGCAAATTATAATCTTACTTGTTTTTATTAACCTTTCTTAATGTATGTATAGCCCATGTTTATATCTCAATGTTTAATACAGTAGAACCTCTATAGATGACCACCTCCCTATGTTGACCACTTCCTTAACCTAACTTTTACAGACCAGACATGTACCACATGTACATACCAGTACAATGGCCTAGTTCCTTATGCTGACCACCTATGTGTGTTGACCAGTTTGTTACAGTCCCTTGGATGGTCAACTAACAGAGGTTCTACTATATTAGAAGTGTTTTGAGTCTTTATTTAGAAGGTTGGTTTTATTTTTGTGACCAGAAATGCACCATAGAAACTCTTGTTATATCAGTTAGTTTCTGGCCAAATTGGTTTTGTTATATATTATTTCACTTAAAATGTCAGTTTCTGAAAACCTGTTGACGACACTAAGTGAGGATTTACTATAACTGTCTTATTACAGAGTAGAGAAGGACTTTCTAAGCACAAATGTAAAGGGAACAACCATAAAAACTCTGATTTGTTGTAAGACAGCGTTTCTCAAATTTTCACATTTAAGGCTACACAATTCTTTGTTGTGGGGAGCTAAGCATTGTGGGATGTTTAGCAACATTCCCGGCCTCTACTCAGCAGATGTTAGTAGTAGCCCCTCGGCCGTGACAATCAGAAATGTTCCCAGACATTGCTAAATGTTTCCTACTGGGCAAAATCACCACTGCCTGGGAACCACTGTTCTGGATTTATTGTTTTGGATGCAAGGGGGAAAAATTCCTCTCAAATTCAAGTAACAGGTTTGATTTATATGCCTACATGATGCCTTATCTTGGAAATACAAAATTACAGGGAACCAAAGTAGATAAAGTAGACCTGGCTTTGGCTCCTCTGTCTCTCTGGTAGCGTTTGTGGGGTTCTGTCAGGGAGTCACTGCCTCTGCTCCCACACCTGATCTTTGTCCTCTCTCTACAGATTTCCTCTGTTTATTTTGTTTCTATCACACTGCCCTCTGCCTACACATTCCATTGGCTGCCAGCTCTTCATCATGGAATCTGTTCCCTTCAGATCCTGCCCCGCTGCTAACCATGAGAGACAGAAATTTAACTCCACTATTAACCCCATCTCTACTATCATGTCAGGTTGTATTATAGGCACAGGCTGCCATCAGCCTAGGAAGAAGTTGTCCTTGAGTCAAGTACACACCTGTCATGTACCATTTGTGATCTGAAAGGAAGGGGTGCCACTTAGTAGGAAGACTGGTGCCATTGACTGCTGATCCACTCAGAAGGTATGGACAGGTAAGTATTGATTGAGATCTCCAAATTAAAGAAAAACCTAAGGAATTCCACTTACCCCCCTCAAATTCTCACAAGCATAACTAATCTGCATGAAATAAATTTGTTAGAAAATTCAATATGTAGCATGGGATTAATATAAAAAATGAATTTACAGATCAGTGTATAAAATGGTCAAAACCCCAAGAAGACAATGTACAAAGGGCAGCGATGAGCAGAGTCACCAAACAAGAACTACAAAGGCCACAAATATTTGAAAAAACATTCACACACACAAATTATAAGTATAAAAGAAATGCAAATGATTACAAAACAAATACAAAGTTTTGCCTTGCATATTAGCGAAGAATTAAAAAATGATAGTTATTATCTCCTGTTAATGAAAGATGGAGAATTCTCATTCTACCACCGAAAGGAAAAGTGAAAATGAGTTCAGCACGTTTTGGGGTGTAATCTGGCAACTAAAACGCCAAAAATGTTCATACCTTTTTAGTCAGTATTTTACTTCTAGAAATTTGCCCTAAGTAAATATTCAGAGACCTGAGTGAGGCATTATATATGAAGGCATTATATATGAAGATGAAATGTTCATGAAGGCATATTTTTTTCTAACAAAATATTGGAATTAAATGTTGAAAAGGAGATTGATTAAAGGTATTTTCAAAACATTAATTATATAGGAAAAGTTCAAAATATTATGTTTAGTGAAATTAACAAGTTATAAAACTGTTTCTAGTATTATTAAAAATTTGCAAGAGACAATTAAGAGATAATTAAGAGATACACTTAATTAAAAGTAGGAAGAAATGTGTCAGGTATTTACAGTGGTTATATAAAGTTGTAGTAGGACTGATTTTTATCTTCCTTTAACTTTCATGTTTCTCTTAACTTTTCTACAACAAAAGTTCATTATTTACATATTTTAAAAAAGATTTAAAAATGCACTATTTGCAAATGGTTAAGTTTTAAAATGGGTTGTAGGCTATCTTGCAGGAAGTCTTGCAAAGCGAGAATTTATTGCAGTCCAAGGTCAACCTTTCAGATTGAGAACCCCATTTTTTTTCCTAGCTTACTAAATGGAGAAGAATTTCTCAGAGAAGGACTCACATTAGTCAAGCTTGCTGAGACTGATGTATAAAACTGGAATGCCAGTGAATTAATTTGCAATAAGAAAAAGAATTAGGGGCTCGGCGCCTGTGGCTCAACAGGCTAAGGCACCAGCCACGTACACCTGAGCTGGCGGGTTTGAATCCAACCTGGGTCTGCCAAACAACAATGACGGCTGCAACCAAAAAATGGCTGGGTGTTGTGGTGGGCGCCTGTAGTCCCAGCTACTTGGGAGACGGAGGCACTCACTTGAGCCCAGGAATTGGAGGTTGCTGTGAGCTGTGATACCACGGCATTCTATCCATGGTGACAGCTTGAGGCTCTGTCTCAAGAAAAAAAAAAAAAAAAAAGAAAAAGAATTAGGGAAAAAAACAGATACTTTTGCTCTCTGGTCCATCTATTTTCTTTGTAGCTCATTGTGTGGGTGACTACATTATAAAAAGAATATTGTCTTGTGAACAGGAAATCAGAACTAAGAGTGTTAATTATAAGATTTTAATGTTTCATTGCATCAAGGTTTAATTGCATGTGGTGACCTGATTCACAGTAGGAATAGACATGCCACCAGTAGAGTCTTTCTATCTGGACTTAGCTTGAACAGGTATCACCAAGGGTATGGTGTTTTTTTGTTTGTTTGTTTGTTTGTTTTTTTCTAGTTTTAGTGATTGACTAAATCCCTTTGTGAGGGTCACCTTGGTTGTGTGCAGTGTTTCAGGTGGGCTTTACATTGGCACTCACACACTTATGCACATTCTAATGTAGACTGAATTATTAGTTTTTAATAAAGGATGTAGAAATTAGCTAAAAGGAGAGCTTTCAGAACCCGAGGATACATTCTGTACCTCAGCACAACTTTCAAGACCTCAGAGTCCCCAGTGGAAGGACATGTGGCTACTAAAGCAAGTCTTGCCAGATTTGAGGAGCTTATTTTGAGTTTCAAAACTGTCACTTTATACTTGAGACTTTTAAATATGTTTCACTGATCTTTGTATATACCTGTGTGCATGTGTATATGGGTATGTACACCAGGAAAAAAACCAAAGGAAACAAACTTTTCTCCTATGTTATTCTTTTAGAATACTCTGGTCACCAAAATGGGTAGGGCGGTGGTTCTCAACCTTCCTAATGCCGCGACCCTTTAATACAGTTCCTCATGTTGTGGTGACTCCCAACCATAAAATTATTTTTATTGCTACTTTATAACTGTAATTTTGCTACTGTTATGAATCATACTGTAAATATCTGATATGCAGGATGTATTTACAAAGGAGTCATGACCCACAGGTTGAGAACCGCTGGTGTAGGGGATTTATACACCCTGCCAGTTCTCTAGAAGATACCAGTTGGGTGTCCTATAATTTAATTCAATTCTGATACTATTAACCTGAAGTCAGAGTCAGATCCTATAGGTTAAGGGCTCAGACCCCCGAACCTGCTTCCCACTTCAGATCCACTTGCAAGCCTGGCCTTTTGTACTTCTGACCAACTGGCTATAAATTGGGGTGAGAATCTCATAACCCCTTCCTTAGATTTGCTAATTTGCTACAATGGCTCATAGAACTCAGGGAAAAACTGTGTTTGCCAGTTTATTATTTATTAAAGGTTACAATAAAGAATACAATAAGAGATACATAGGGTGCGGTTTAGAAGGGTGCCAAGTACAGGATCTTCCATTCCCATGGAGCTGGAGTGCACCACCCTCCCAGCACATGGTGGTTTTCTTATTTACCAACCCAGAAGCTCCATCAACCCTATACTTAGGGATTTTTATGGCAGTTTCATTATGTAGGCAGGATCGATTATTAATTCAATGTTCAGCCTCTGTCCCCTTTTCAGAGGATGGGAGGTAGGGTTGAAATTTCCATGGATTAATTTTTCTGGTGACAAGTTTTCATCCAGAATCCTATCAAGAATCACCTTTTGTTAGCACAAATGACAATTCTATCACCCAGGAAATCCTAAGGGATTACGTGTTCTGTGTCAGGCCCAGGGTTAAGGACCAAATATTAGAACAAAAGCTAGTTAATCCCCATCACTCAGGAATTTACAAGGGTTTTAGGAGCTCTGTGCTAGGAATTGGGTATGAAGACCAAAAGACTTACTACAAATGGCAATATCATAACATGTAAACATATGTATATATGTTCATATCTCACCATTTTTGTTATATAACATTTAAAGGCATGTTTATGAACCAAGGCTCTCCTGATCCTTTACCTGACATTACTGGCAAGGCAGGTCCTCACAGGAAGGTGAAGCAGGTTGTACCCAGGTGTCCCAATTCCAGCCTTCTAGCACTCCAGTCCTCAAATTTTTCTTCGAAATATTGTGAAATGAGATTAAAAATTAACAAGTCATCCGTGCCCCAACTGTTTCCTTTCCTTCCCCACTACAGAGGTTTCAGTGTTGGTCTAGGGGTTTGCTCCCCTCCCTGCCTTGTGAGACGGATCTTGCATCAAGCTCCTTGGGGTTTTGTAATATTACGTGAAACCTAGAGAAGAGAGGAGGAAGGAAGGGGTAAAAGGTGCAGGGGTCTTGGCTTGGGAATGGAGTCCTGTAGAGAGTTTGGAGAAGAAAGGGAAGAGAGCTTTGGAATATCTGTGATGTGAAGGGAAGTAGAGCAGAGAAACAGCCCTCCTCCATGAATTCAAGAAATGCAAATCAAACATTTGAGATTTTTCAGAAATTACTTTTCTGTCTGCTGACTGTGGTATTTTGGAGATAATTCTTTTCTGAGACTAGACCCTGTAAATTGTTGTTTATTTTTATTTATATTAATGTTTTATTAATTGCTGGTTTATTAATACATGTGCATATGGTAAGATAGAACAAAATGATACACCTTGAAAAGTAAGCCTCCCTCCCACCTCTGGCCATGAGTTGCCTAGTTTTCCTTTCCTGATGCAGCCACATCATTTTTGTGTGTGTGTGTGTATTTTAGCAGAGACAGTGATTTTCAACTGGTGTGCTGCGCAAAATTTAAAAGATCATTAATTAAATTACTTTCAAAAGGCTTGCTGCCTGTAGCTTAGTGGTTATGGCACCAGTCACATACACCAGGGCTGGCGGGTTTGAACCTGGCCCAGGCCAGCTAACCAACAATGACAACTGCAACAAAAAAATAGTTAGATGTTGTGGTGGGCACCTATAGTCCAGCTACTTGGGAGGCTGAGGCAAGAGAATCACTTAAGCCCAGTTTGAGTTTGCTGTGAGCTGTGACACCATGGCACTCTACTGAGGGTAACATAGTGAGACTCTGTCTCAAAAAAAAAAAAGTTTACTTTCAAAAAAGTTCAAAGCAAAGTTAGTATATTCTTTTTTTCACTCTTTTTTTTTTGATGAACATAATTTAAGTGTGCCATGCAAATATAACAGTAGGTTTGAGTGTGCCATGAAATAAAGAGTTTGAAACATAGTGCCCTAGAGAAACATGTGTAACTCACTCCTTAAAAAAAGGATAAGGTATTATATCCATTGTTCAGAAGCTTTCTTTTAAAATTTAAAAACTTTTCTAAAAATATTGATATTCCATACTAATGCATATGTATTTGTATATAATATATAACAATTTGCCTCATTAAAGAATAGTAATCTTGCCTTTGTAAGCATCACAGATGCATGAAGGAAAAAGTGCAGTATCTGGTAGGGTAAGCAGTGGCCACATTTAATGCAGTGGTGTTACTGGAGGTTACTGCCCAAGTGGTTCCAGTCAGCCCCTTTGCTGTTTGGGGTCCTCACCATGTTTCTGCTCCTTGTAGGTGGTAAATGCAATGAAAGAAGTGAGTGATCTGAGCGCTGCTGGGCAGAGGGAATAATCTGAGAAATGAAATACAAGAAAGAAGAGAGGAGTAACACTGTCCCAGAAGTTGTCATTGATTTTGAGGTCAATGGATTTTTACCCAATTATCACATTAGGCCTGTGACAGACTCCAGAGGGCACAGCCTAGAGTTTCTAGATTACATGAGACTTTCCCCAAACAAGAAGCTGAGAGCACATCAGTGTATATTATAGTGCAAGTTTTGAATGTTAGCTCAGTAACCCTCAAAGTAGCAATTTTACTTTCAAGTTCCCTACCTTGGATTCATTCATAAAATGTACATATAACGGAAGGCTGAAAAAGCTATTTTTCAAGTTCTCCCAGGTAAGGTGAAATTGTTTTCTCGAGTGCATCTAAATAACCATGGAGACAAAACTCAGTGATCACTGTTTCCAATCTCCTATCTGGACACTGCCCTCTCCATAGTGGCTGTTCAAGCCTTAAGCCCAGGATACCCACATAACAAGACCCAGCGATGTTTCTTTTAATATCTGTGGCAGAACTTGGGCATTTATTGTTTTCCATTATAGTTAGGGGGAAGAAAAGAATATTACAAAACCGGAGAGATGAAAGAGATTCCCCATAAGACACTTTTATTTATTTATTCAGGCTTTTCTCATCTCCTCTCTCAGTCTAGATCTCCCTCCTTGCCGCCACTTCAGCTGAGAAAGTAATTATAGACAACACCAAAGCGCATATAAACACTTCCAAAGCCAATTTCTGTTATAAATGAGCTTTTAGGAAGTTAAGAGCTTTGCAGCAGTTTTAAAAATTTCTGAACCTGGCTGGGATGTCAGGACTAAAGATTTGATCCATAAAAAGTTCCTAAACAGCTCCATAGAAATTATAACCATATGTTTACAACTTTAAAATGCATGTCTGAATTGAGATAAACCTGGCATCCAATGCACATGCTGTTGATGCAAATAAAGCATTTTCTCATGAATACAATTTACTTAAATGAGGTAATACGTTAGATATGGTGGGATCTCAATGTTTCATTTTAGCAGATTTCCTCAAAGTGGTGCCACAGTTTTAAAATTTGCTCGTGTCTCATTCTGTACCAGGTATCTATGGGGGTCCATCTGAGTGACTGCCAGCATGAGGAGAATGTTCCATCTTTGGCCTCGGCCACTTTGATTCTTCTGATTATGATGAGATGTACCATATATGAGGTTGGACAATTAAGTTTGCAAACTCATCCTAGAAAAAGTGCTACATACCTTATTGCTGAATGTCACTGTGGTCACCTTCAAGGTACTCTCTTTGGGAATCTGTGCACCAATGCTGTGCTAGTCCACCCTTTAAAGTAATTTTAGAATGCTTTTTCTGGAATGGCCATCAGAGCCACCATTTTGTAAGGTCTAACCATGAAGTTTCCAACTCCTCCTAAAAGTAGAGCTACATACCTCATTGCTCAATGTTACTATGGTCACCAGATGGCCAAGGGGAGTACTTCAAAGAGGCCCATGGTGCTATTCAGCAATGGATACATAGCTCTTTTGCTAAGATAAGTTTGTGAACTTCATTGTCAGACCGCCATAGCTCTGATAGCCATTCCAGAAAAAAGAGTTTCACAATTGCTTTGAAGTGTGGACTAGTTGCTGGCTTCAGTGCGTAGCTTTCCACCTTTGAAGGTGACGGCAGTGATATTCAGCAATGAGGTGTTAGCACTTTTTCTAGAAAGAGTTTGCAGACTTAATCGTCTGACCTCTTATGTTTTGGAACATCAAGAGTCAGAGAGCAGCTGAAGGATTTTATTTACCTCTTGTTTCTTATCAAATACCATATCACACTCTCTTCAGACATTATCTGCTGTATCAGATAATGCCTTGTACAACTAGTTCCTCTGAATTCAGAACATGACTCAAGCACTTTGGGATTTTGAATTGGCTTGAGTATTGGAAATACTCACAAAATCCTCACACTGGGGATTTTGAATTGGCTTGAGTATTAGAAATACTCGCAAAATCCCTACATTGGGAATTTTGTCTGGAGCCCTTTTTGGAGACCTAAACCTTTGTGCGGACTGTCAGATGCTTATTCCAGCAAATGGCAGAAGAACATTCTGGCCCCATTTATTACCTTCCTTAGGCTGTCATATATCTAATAATAACTTTCCTTTGCTTTTTGTGGGATATGAGGGAATAGGTTCCCCCCTGTTTTTTTAGATTCGTTCCTACTGAGTCTAAATCAAGCAAGCAGACTTTCTAACCAAAATATATCCAGCAGGGGATTTTCAAGTTTTAATATTATCTTTTCTTGGAGTAGATATGTATCTTATATATTATTGCATATTTTATATCTTTATATATTTTGAAGATATATAGCAACCTTGGCAGTGCTGTGCTTGAGGACAGGGGTCCCATCTGTTCGTGTAAGAGGGAAATGTTATTACAGGGCTGAGGCCAAATATCATAGGCTCCTATTTAGGGAAATGCCCCAAGGCCCTCCTTATACACAGACAGATTATTTGAAGTTCTACCTAGCAATGGTAGGTAGGAAGCAAGAAAGTTTTCAGAGATAAATTGAACTTATACACAGCAGACATTACTGGTTTGATTCATAGGAACTTATTTTGGGGGTATAGCGGTATTTCAAAATATGCATATTAATGGTTTGGTGCCTGTGGCTCAACGGGCTAAGGCGCCAGCCACATACACCTGAGCTGGAGGGTTTGAATCCAGCCTGGGCCTGCCAAACAACAATGACGGCTACAACCAAAAAATGGCTGGGTGTTGTGGCAGGTGCCTGTAGTCCCAGCTACTTGGAAGGCAGAGGCAAGAGACTCGCTTGAGCCCAGGAATTGGAGGTTGCTGTGAGCTGTGATGCCACAGCACTCTATCCATGGTGACAGCTTGAGGCTCTGTCTCAGAAAAAAAAATGCATATTAATAGATCATTTATAATTTGAGATATGGTAAGGCCATACCATCAGGAGATAATTGTCACTGAGAAGATAGTTTATTACTAACAATTCCCAAGAGGAGGGGTCATGCCATGCCATGGGTTGAGCACCCAGGGAAGCACAAGGATCTGTTAGAAGGTAGAGGAAGAGGGGAACACTGTGAGCAAGAGCCTTTACTGTGTTTTCCAGGGAAAAGCTTTTGGGCAAAAACTGGATTAGATGAATAATTTCAAAGAGCTCTAGGGCATGGTATCTGGTCATAGGGTAATTAGGGCAGGTATGAGAGCCACACTCCAAGGAAGCTGATTTAGGGTGTAGGCTCCAGGTTGTTGGTTTGTATTTGAAGAGCAAAACCTGGGAAGAATACTACTCCAGAGAAAGAGGTGGAGGTTAGGTGACAAGGAAGGCAGGAGGCCAAGGTAAGAAGACACAGACATATCTGGTTGCCTAGAGCATATGCATGTAGGGAAGATATTAAACATCACATTTGCAGAAGCTAAAAACAAGCCTAATACAAGTGCTTAAAAGTGTAGACTTTAGAATCAGATGGGCTGAATTGGGAACTTTCCATACTTCATTTAATCCTTATACTAATAATAGCTCAAGGGTGTAGGTACTATTATCAGCCTCATTTTACATATGGGATAAGTGAGGCCCAGAGAGGTTAATATAGAAAAATGCTTAGAATAGTTCCTAGCAACTAATAAATGCAAAATAAGTGTTTGCTACTGTTATTTTTAATATTATGGTTATTGGTATTTTCCAGGGGCCCAAACCAGGCACGGTGTACCTACTCACACACATCTAATGGGTCAGGTCAGTGTCACTGCTGTCTAAAACATTGGGATTCCCAACTCAAGTTAAGACCATTTTTGGGAGGGGTTACCCAGAACTGCCAGACTTTTCTCTGGAGCAAATAAATGGTATAGTGGGTAGAATTGTCTGGAACCACCCACATGTGAAAGATGGCAGGTTTGCTGGCCCTGGCCTTCTTGGGCCATGACATTAATTCACTGGGCAAGGCTCTGGTGGCCCAGCCAGGGTTTATACCTTTGCCGTTTCTAAGACAGCAGCTCTTCTCTGTGGCTGTGGCCCAGGAACGAGTGCATTTCCCTTTATCTCTCCCACACTCGAAAGTCAAGTCTTAACAAACACAAACTATTCCCCATGTGGGTTTTAGAATACAAAATCTCTGCTCCATTGTGGTTGTGAGGATGTGATGAGCAGAACAAGGCAGGCCTCCTTCCTTGTGGGTTGGAGGACAGGCAGTGTACAGATGCTAGTGTGTTGTTAGGCGAGTGTGGAACTCAGCTGTGGAATTTAGGGTCCAGGCCTTAATTCTGCTTGTTTGATATTGGCATTTGTCTTTGGCCCCCAGCTAGTCTTGGAAGCATTTCCACCGAGTTCCCAGTGCTGAGATGATGCTTCTGAGATGATGCTTCTTGTTCCAGCTGAGATGCACATAGAGAATTTTGAGCTACTCATGAAACAGAGCCTTTCTGAACTACCACCTCTGGTGACTTAGCTTTTTTCCTTCTTTAGCTTTCCTCTTTGTTACCATTATATTTTGGAATTATATCTTTGGAAAGATATGTTTCTGCTTCCTGGGAATATTGGTTGCTTATCTAACTGAACCTGTATAAGCCTAACTACATACTGATTTTTCCCTTCAGTATTGTCCATTTGGGTTATTGGGTTCAGTGGAAGAAGGAAATGGGCATGAGGTTATCATTTTCAGTAGGAGCAACCAAAGCAATTTGGAAAACAGTATATTCCTGTGTTCAAACAGTACAGGCTAAAAACCTTCCTCTGCACTGAGTTCACAGATAACAGTGTGAGTGACCCTGAGGGGACTGCTCTGGGGTAACAATGTTTCACTGATCTGATTACAAGGGAATCTTGACAATGAATAATCAGGACAATAGGCAGTGTTTCTAGCAACTGCTGATGTAGTAATCACTCTTCTTGATGAAAGTACCAGATTGTTGTATAAACCAGTGAGCTGAGCTCTGTGGAAACAGACCATATATTTTCCAGAAGCTTAAGGTTAAAGCAGCCAGTAACACCTCTAATTTTATTTCCTCCATAGTAATTTTTTTTTTTTTTTTTTGTAGAGACAGAGTCTCACTTTATCACCCTCGGTGGAGTGCGGTGGCATCACACAGCTCACAGCAACCTCCAACTCCTGGGCTTAGGCTTCTGCCCTACTCACTGAGCCACAAGTGCCACCCCCACAGTAATGTTTTAAATAAAATTCTCCCGGCTACCAGTTCCTGGGGAGGATTCTTCATTCTACTTCTCCAGAAGGCATAAAAAGAAGCAATGAGCTAAAAACAAGCCCAACATCCTCTCTTTAAGGAGAGCAGAAAACATCTTTGTACCTAGCATATTAATTTATCCTTGACTTATTGACCCATTAGTTTCTAGAACTTAATGTGTAAAGATTCCTTACAAAATAGAAAGGATGCCTTCTTGCCTTGGGAGGATAGAAACACTTAAAACCCTTTGGCTAAGACTATAGAACAAATCTTTTTTGAGATTCATGAGCCAGGGTTGAAGTCCAGGTTCTACTGTAGCTACCTGAGCAAACTCTAGCAAATCACTGAATTTCTCTGAGGTCCAAATTCTTCATCAATTTAGCTTAAACACTATAAGAAATTAAAATTATGTACATACCTATGATTTAATAAAAAAATTAAAATGATCACTGCTTATTGTGGAAAAGTTGGAAATGCCCAAAGAAGGCACTAATAGGTAATCATAGTTCTACCAATCAGGAAAAGCCACTTGACAGTTGGTGAATGTTTTCCTCGCTCTCTTTCTCCCTCTCATTCTCCTTTCTTCCACTCTTCTTTCTCCCTTCCCCCTTTGGTCAATTTTTCCCTCCATTCATCCATCCATCTATCCACCCACCCACCCAAATGTTCAGTGAAATTATATAATACATAGGATTGTATAAATTTCTTTCTTTCTTTTCTTTTTCTTTTTTTTTTTTTTTTGAGACAGAGCCTCAAGCTGTCACCCTGGGTAGAGTGCTGTGGCATCACAGCTCACAGCAACCTCCAATTCCTGCTCAAGAGAGTCTCTTGCCTCCGCCTCCCAAGTAGCTGGGACCACAGGCACCCGCCACAACGCCCGGCCATTTTTTGGTTGCAGCTGTCATGTTGTTTGGCGGGCCCAGGCTGGATTCGAACCCGCCAGCTTAGGTGTATGTGACTGGCGCCTTAGCCTGTTGAGCCACAGGCGCTGAGCCTGTATAAATTTCTTTTTTGGCACAATATTCCTCAATGTCTTTCTGTGTTACTCTTGTAAGTTGCCTTTTTGTAGTCTTTAGAAAGGCAATCTGGACACCCTATTATAACTCAGTCATCAATTAATTTGTAAATTAGTTTATATATATGATTCTTCACTAATATAAAACTTTTATGATTGATATTTTGGTATTTGTCTTTATCTTTTTGAAGGATAAAACAAACTTTGTCTGAGACTCAGATCTTTTAATTTTTCTTAATGGATAATTTTCATTTTCCCCAGCAATGTAGTTCCTGGGCATTCAATAACAAAAAGGATTACGCTTCCATGTAAATTGAAGTTTCAGCACACCACAGATTTTGGATCCCAAGTGTTTTTGTGTGATACTGTTATACTATTTAAACCTCTTTCTGGTATTTAAAATTGGCGGCTCACGTCTTTATCGTCATAGCTGAGTACAAGCACCTGGAGGGCCAGGTCTCATTTTCTACATGTACAATGTAAGGAGTCCCACATGCCATATCCAGTGACTTTAACTTTATCAAAATCTCAGAAATTATTGTAGGGAGGCGACTGTGGCTCTAAGGAGTCAGTGTGCCCGGGTTCAAAACCAGCTCTGGCCAAAAACTGCAAATAAAGAAAGAAAGAAAGAAAGAAAGAAAGAAAGAAAGAAAGAAAAGAAAGAAATTATTGTGACATATTTAAAATTATATTTTCCCTTTTTAAAAAGTAATACACGTTTATTGAAAAATAGTTAGAAAATGCAGAAAAGTTTGGAGAAGGAAATACAGAGATAAGTTCATTTCTTCGTTCAGCATTACAGCTGTGCTATAGGTGCAATTACTTTTTAAATGAAGATGCTTTAATAAAAAATTTTTATGAGCCAGGCATAGGGGCTCATACATCTAATCCTAGGATTTTGGAAGGCCAGAATGGGAGAATTGCTTGAGGCCAGGAATTTGGGACCAGCCTGCATAACCCAGCAAGACCTTGCTCTACGAAAATAAGAAAAATTAGCCAGGCACGATGGTATACTCCTGTGGTTCCAGCTACTCAGGAGCTGAGGCAGGAGGATCACTTAAGCCAGGGCTTTGAAGTTACAGTGGGCTATGATCACACCACTGCATTCTAGCCCTGGCAACAGAGCATGACCCAACTCAAAAAAAAGAAAGAAAAAAATCAAACGATATGATAACAAGGAATACATTTCTTTACCCCTTCACTTTTAGATTTTCTCTCCAGAGGGAATCAAAAACTGCCAAAATGTTAATGTATGCCTCCTTGTATTTCCCTATTAATTACACATTTCTCAAAGATAACTTTAATGGCTTCATGTTATTGCTTTGTGTGGATGATGACAACTTTTTTCTACTATGAGCTGGTGGACAAATACGTTGTTTCTAGTGTTTATTATATGCCCTTAAAATATATGAGGGCCAAATTTTAAGGCCTTTGCCAATCCCAATTCTGTAAGTACTTCCATACCTTTAAGTTGGGAATCAAAGCACAAGAAAGGCTTGGCATTACATTTTTATACACTTATTATGATGTTTTTAACTTGAAAGGGAAAGAACTTATGAATATATCTTCCTGATGGTTTGTGTTCATTGAATACAGCTCAGAATAGGCAACCTGTCTTTATTTTCTATGTCCACTACTTTTTATTGGAATTTTAAGAATCATCCACTGCGTAAATCCACTAAAGAATCAGGCCACCTTCTATAGCCTGAAATTCAATATTTGAAATTGGGTCTGTAATGGAAAATTATAACAATTGATTCAAAAGTTTCAAGTTGATATTGTTAGCCCTATAAACTGTGCTCAGAAAGTTCTGTGATGCTTTTTAGAAGTGGCAGCCAACACTGGATCTTGTCTGTCTCTTTATTTGAACTCATAAAATGTGACATTATAAATTCAGAAATTAAACAGTACTGCTAATACAGAACTACTTCTGGAGGTGGTACATGCATGCTAATTATCATTCTTAAAATAATTCCCCAGACACAAAACATTTTTTTGAAATAGCGCTGTCATAATAAATACATCTGCAAATCATCTTTTATGGGCATGATTCATGTGTGCACACATTTCTGACAGTGTGATAAGACGTAGGGCGTATGAATATATTTCCATTCTTCCTGAACTTTCCGGGCCACCAGAGAGAGAACTTGGGTAGTCCTGAGGAACGTAGAGTGCCCTGAATCTTTGCTGTTTTATTATAGATAAGAGGTAGTTACATAAATAAGTGACTTTATTTCTCTAAGACATAGAATGCCCTAATTTGAAGAAATTTTACATATACCTTGGGCTTGTCTTGGGCATGGGTGGACTTTGGTTCTCTTACTTGATTCCATTGGAAGCTTCAGGCTCCTGAAATTTCACTGTTGGAAGTGCAGTCCTTGGACAAAGGAACTATCCACATAGACGTCTTCTTCTTCTTTTTTTTTTTTCTTTTTCGAGACAGAGCCTCAAGCTGTCACCCTGGATAGAGTACTGTGGCATCACAGCTCACAGCAATCTCCAATTCCTGGGCTCAAGCGAGTCTCTTACCTCCACCTCCCAAGTAGCTGGGACTACAGGCGCTCGTCACAACGTCTTCTTTTAAAAGGCAATTTACTGTGCAGGATGAGATTTAAAGCATAGATATTTTGGCAGGCAGAGAACAAGGTAAGACAGAACTGTAAGGCATACTACTTTGTTAGTGAGCTTTAGTATAAATAAATTTGCAAAGCTTAGAACAAATGTGTAGTTGATTGGCAATGACTCCTATCCTTGAAGATTGCATTGCTTTGAGGATTATGAGCAGAATGAATCTTCAGTGATGGAATTCTGTGTTGAACTAACATACCTGTCATGTGTTGGGAGAGAGGAAACTATGACATTCAGGCTAATTTCTGGGTGTGCAAGGCCTAGATATTTTGGAAGTGGATAAAAAATTGGGACAAAAAGTTTGGCAAGAGGATATTTCTGTTGTTTCTGGGTATAAGGGTATTTGAGTGACACAATTTAGATGTAGAAATAATAGAATTTCCACCAAAGTTTCATGATTTATAAGAACAATCAAACATTACAAGTGAGGACTATCCTGGAAAATTCTATGGCTAAGAAAGATTGCTGGATTAGTTGGGGCCACTGGATTGAAAGAGGGGCCATTCTGAGGCAAAGATGGTGAGAAGGAGGGAAGAAAGGGGCCTTGGGAAGAAGTGATAGAGACTAGGAAGCTCAGGGTTGGGCAGGCACATCAGTCGGTGTTAAAAATGCTTATGTTGAGACATGTCCCAGTGTAGTCTCTAAAGAGAATGCTCATAAGCTGCCCTGAGTGTGGGCAAGATTTCCACTACTGAGGCCATGACAGCAGGTGTCTCCTCTGTACTGTCCCTGCCCTTTAAAAGAACACAAGCGATTTTACCGTGGCTATCCAAGTTACACATATACTGTTACCTTGTCTGAATAAACCAAAGCAAAGCAAATCTGAAGAAGCAGGAGCGGGTATTTGAAATGATTATTTTATCATGACTCCAATTGGGTCATTTAGAAACTGGCAAAATTTGGAGCCACTCAACCCTGTCCTTGGCTCTGCTAGTCTGTCACTGTATTTCCCTCCTGCCTTTCACCTTCCAGGCTCCCAGGGGTGCCATTTTAGAGCAGGACAGAGCTCAAAACTACCCAGTACTCCAGACTCAAAAACAGTTCCTGAGAATTGTTGTAAATCTCCTTCCAGGCTTGTCACTTCGGAAGGAGAGGAAATAAAGAGGCTCTCTCCACCTTAGCTGCCATCTTTCATCTCTCCTCCTTTTTTTAGCTACTTCTTCGTGGGACACCAACCCCAGCAACCCTGGGCAGTGTGAACTGGCATTCTTCTTGCCCTTTTCCTATAGGTTTTCAGACTAGCAGTTGGCACTGTTTGCCCAAAGTGCTTAGCTTTGTCCCACCCATCCCGAGACCATGTCCATAGCTGATGCTGTGCGCATGAGTGATTAGGGAGCCAGAATTCTGCTGAAGAAAAGCTGCCAAGATCCTCTTTCAGATGGTGCCTTGCTCTGGGAAGAATGGAGAACTAACTTCAAAACTTTATGATTATTGACCTCTTGGGATTCTGACTTAAAGAATTTCTTAGCGTGGAGTTGGTGGGTGTCGATGCAGGGAATATTTCCTTTTTCATTTCTCAGGGCAGAACACATCAGATCCTTGCTCCTCTCTCAGGAGGGTGGCTGGGGAAAACTAGTGCAGCCTTCTGTATGGTTATGTGACTCAGCAATGCTAGCTTTTGATTCTACTTACAATGCTGCTAATTTCTGAACAATCTTCTACCCTCTTATAAAGAGAAATTCCATTTTTATACTGAAATTATCTCCTCCTTCTCATTTATGATGCTCTAGTTTTCCACATTCTACTATTCTAAGTTCTTATGTCCTTTTTCCTAGGCCAAGAGGTAATAACACATAGGTCTCAGAATAGTCTTAACATCTTGAGTCATTCTTTAGTTTAAAATAGCATTACGAGAACTTACCAGGTCCTTGTTCTGTTATATCTTGTTCCAGGCTTATGTTCCACTGTGAAATCCTTTCTGGTTCCTTGTAAGTCATTAGACCTTTCCTTTAGTCTTGTCTGAATCGTGTTTACCCTCAATGCCAAGTCTCTCTCCTTTTCAGAGTCCAGTAAGATTGTAGACTATGACTTAATTCAGGTACTTGAGGGCAGGAATCCTGCTTCAAAGTAAAAATCACTTGGGAAAGAGACACTGGGAACAGATGAAAAGATGCCTCTGTTGGTATGGGGAGAAAGGAAGAGTAATCATAAAATATGTGTGGAAACCACTTTTTAGCATTTGCTTTTCTTAGACTACCTTGGTTCAAACTCCAGCTCCACTACTTACTGTTGTGTGATGTTTGACAAATCACTTAATCTCCTTGGCCTCAAGTTTTGCATTTGTGAAATAAGGATAATAATATGCACTTTTGGGGGTGGTTTTGAAGATTTAGTGTTTAAAGTGCTCAGAATAGTGTCTATTAGATTGTATGTGCTCAACAAATATAAGTTAAAACCCTGATCATTTTTGGGACTAAATCTGCCAATGTTTGTGGGAGGTAGATAGGTTGACCTCTCAGAGGAGTGCCTGCCTCAATTCTGGAGTAACCAAGGAAAACATCTGCAAGTGGGCAACTCCTGGGGATTCTTTAGAATCACAAAATAGGAAAAGAATCCCGATCTGCCTGTTGACTTGGTCAGGATGGACTAGGCCCATGCATTTGAGAGTCAACAGATGAGAAAGATTAAACTCTTCCAATATGTAGTTAAATCAGAAAACGTTGCTTACTTCCCTACCAGAATAGAACTTGCTTCTCTTCCCCTCTATTTACATACACCACTGGCTATTTACCACCCCCCTGCCGCCTACCCTGGCTTTCTCTCTATCCAGTCTTCCCAGGAGGGAACTTGAAATTCTTTCAGTGCTATCTTTTTGTCTTTTGCATATGCACCTTTGTTAAAAACTAATAAAAACCTGAAGAAGCCCGGAAGGGGTTTCATTATTTCAGTCTACCTAATAGCCTGAGTTAGTGTAAGCCATCTCCAGGCATCCTCAGACATGTTTATCCTTAAAACTGATGTTGAGTTATTTATTTCCAATGTCTTTCCCAGCCGGCATTCAAACCAAAACCAGGTTGGAGTTCTTGAGCATTGACCGAATGTTAAAATGACAAACACAGTGATAACAATAGTCACAAGTCAATACCCAGAGTAGTCTGGAACTGGGGGTGAGTGTTTGTAGACCTGGTTCTCAGGGGAGATTGGGAACTCAGAAGTTTATGCATCCTCTGTAAATGCTAGGGCAATGGGAAGGGATGAGGTTTCCAGGCCATGGTCAGTCTGCAATCCCTTCCTTTGCAAATAGAAAACTGTGTTATGTCTGCTTGCTTCCTGGAATGGAATTCCAGGCTGGCTTTCCTTCAACCTGATGGTGACCATCTGGAGAGGAATAGTTTAAGAGAGGATTTTAAACCACAGAACTTTTTAACAGAGCTAAGAAAACCTTCTTACTAAAAATCATTCTTCTCTAATAATTACATTTTTCAAAACACTGCAGAGCTGAGATGATCCCTATGGCTAGTGCGTCCTCTAATACAAACACACCTAGCAGACAAGGAGGCTGGGCTCAGCGCAGAGCATTCAGCCTGAGCTGCCAGATGAGCTCCATGCACAGCCTGCAGCTCCACTGAGGGTGGAGCTTCTCACCTAGGCCCTGGGCTCTCCAGTACAGGGAGGCAATCTAGTGAACGGGAAAGAACACTGGATTGGATCAAGAAGTCTAAGACTCAGAAAGTTACAGATTTTCTGCTGTGAAAAGACATTTAGTATACAAAATATACCTGTTTGCCAAAGTAGCAGCAGAGATCTAGTGTGAATGAAAACTGGGAAGTGCCATTCAAACATTGGGTGCAGTCATTACCTGCCTTTTTTTTTTTTTTTTTTGAGACAGAGCCTCAAGCTGTCACCCTGGATAGAGTGCTGTGGCATTACAGCTCACAGCAACCTCCAATTCCTGGGCTCAAGTGAGTCTCTTGCCTCCGCCTCCCAAGTAGCTGGGACTACAGGCGCCCGCCACAACGCCCGGCCATTTTTTTTTTTGGTTGCAGCCGTCATTGTTGTTTGGCGGGCCCTGGGGCTGGATTCGAACCCGCCAGCTCAGGTGTACGTGGCTGGTGCCTTAGCCCGTTAAGCCACAGGTGCTGAGCCATACCTGCCTTTTTGATGGAGTCTTACAGTACCTAGTCATGAATCTGTGCACCTGCACCTCTGTGCTCATGCAGGAAAGAGCCTCACCTTATGCATACGGCTTTTATTGCTATTTGTTATGTTTGTATCTTTAAGAAAAATAATTTGCAAAAGTGACAATGCCTGCAGCAAACATTAACATGTTCTTTCACATCTACTGAGGCAATCTACCTTCAGCTTGATGTTAGTCTTGGCCCTCTAAGAAGCAGATGCCAATCCGGGATTAGACATTAGATTATTAGGGAAAAGCCCTCTGAGGGACAATGAGGAGTGAGTAACTGGAGAGAAAGACAGCCATCAAACTGGAATGCAGGGGGAAGAGGGATGAAAGGGAGGTCTTAGATGGTAATGTAGCTTTTTTATTTTTTCAAATTATTAAAAGGGTACATACATATGGTTTAGTTACATAGTTTGCTTACGTAAGGTTAAAGTCAGAGTTATAGGTGCACCCTTCACCCAGAAAATGTTCAACACACCTGTGCAGTGTACCCACTGAGTAGGAATTTACCCATCCCCTCCTCCTCTGCCTACTTGAATTTCATTGAGTTTTGCTCTCATATGTGCATATAGGTGTTAATTTACTAATTCCAATTTGGTACTGAGTACATGTGATGTTTGTTTTTCCATTCTTTCAGTACTTTCTCAGAGTGGTCTAGAGTTCCATTCCAGATTGTAACAAAAGGTATTAAATTTCAATGTATTTATGGTAGAATAATATTCCATGGTATACATATACCACAATTTATTAATCTACTCATGTATTAATGGGCACTTGGATTGTTTCCACATCTTCGTAGTTGTGAATTGCACTTCTGTAAAACTTTGAATGCAAGTATCTTTATGATAAAATGACTTTTTCTTCCTTTGAGTAAATACTAGTAATAGGATTGCAGGATCAAATGGTAGGTCTACTTTTGGTTCTTTGAAGACTCTCTATACTACTTTCCATAGAGATTGTAGTAGTTTGCACATCCACCTACCATGCATGAGTGTCCCTTTCTTTTCCCATGCATGCCAGCATCTGTTGCTTTGGGACTTTAAGACATGAGTCATTTTCACTGGGGTTAGGTGACTTTGATTGGCATATCTCTGATGATTAGAGATGATAAGTGTTTTTTTCATGTGCTTGTTGACATTATTCTATGTTTATAAGAAAAGTTTCCTTTCACAACTCCTGATCAGTTTTTTTTTTTTCCTAGCTGATTTGCTTGAGTTCTTTGTATAGATTCTGGTAGCATGCAAATATCTTCTTTCAATCTGTAGCTTGTCTTTTTTATTTGTTGATTATGTCCTTAGTGATGCAAAAACTTTTTAACTAGACCAGGTCTCATTTATTTGTTTTTGATGTTGCTACGATTGCTAATGGGGTTGTCTTCATAAAGTCTTTCCCAATATCATTAAGAGTTTTCCCAACACTTTATTCTAGGATTTTTATAGTTTCATGTCTTAGGTTAAATCTTTCATCCATTGTGAGTTAATTTTTGTGAGTGGTGAGAGGTGTGGGTCCTGTTTCAATCTTTTACATGTGGCTAAACAATTTTCCAGCACCATTTATTGAATAGGGATTCTTTTCCCCAAGGTAAACTTCTGTTTGCTTTGTCAAAGATGGTGATATAAGGGTATTTTCATCTCTGCTTTTATGTTCTGTTCCATAGGACCATGTCTCTATTTTTATGCCAACACCATGCTATTTTCATCACTATAGCCTTGTAGTAGAGCCCGAAGTCTGGTAAAATGATACCTCCCAATTTCTTCTTATTTCATAGAATTCCATTGGTTATTTAGGGTCATTTGTGATTCCATGTAAAGCAGAGAACTATTTTTTCAAGTTCTGTAAAATATGATGTTAGTATTCTAAGGGGGATTGAATTGAATCTATAAATAAGTTTGGGTAGTATAGACATTTTAACAATGTAGATTCTACTGAGCTATGTTTTTCTTTCTGTTAACATTTTCTGCAATATCTTTTCTCAGTGTTCCATAATTCTCTCTATAGAGATTCTTCACCTCTTTTGTTAAATATATTCTTAGGCATTTTATTTTCTTTGATGCTACTCTGAAGGATATTTTGTCTTTGATTTGATTCTCAGCTTGACTATTATTGGCATATATGAAAGCTATTGATTTGTGTACATTGATTTTGTAACCAGAGATTTTGCTGTACTTATTTATCAATTCCAGAAGTCTCTTGGACTCCTTAAGGGGTCTTAAGGAATGTTCCATCTGTGTCAATTTTCTGAAGTATTAGGAAAAGGTGCTATATTTTGTCCAATACTTTTTCTACATCAATTGAGAAGATAATATGGTCTTTGGTTTTACTTTTGTTTATGTGGTGAAATATGTTTATAGATTTATATGTGTTGAACCAGCCTTGAATCCTTGTGATGAAGCCCACTTGGTTGTGATGAATTGTTATCATTTTTTTTGATGTGCAGTTAAATTCTGTTTGCTAAGATTTTATAGAGAAGTTTTGCATCTCTATTTATTAGAGATACTGGTCTATAGTATTCTTTTTTTCATAATGCCCTTTCCTGGCTGGGACTTTTTTTTGTTGAAAGCTTTTTTATTGTTTAAATTTTAGTACTTGATATTGGTTAGTTCAGGAGCTCTATTTCTTCCTGGTTGAGTCTAGGGAGGTGGTTTGCTTCCAGGAATTTGCTCCTTTCCTCCACATTTCCAAATGAGTAGGCATAGAGATTTTTATAGTATTCAGTGATGATATTTTGTATTTCTTTGGTATCTATTGTAATTTTTCTATTTTCATTTTTGATTGAGTTTATTAGAGACCTAACTTTTTTATTTCTGGTTAATCTAGTCAGAGACTTATCAATTTTGTTTGTCTTTTCAAAGAACCAACTTTTTGCTTTATTAATCTTCTGAGTGATTCTCTTATTCTCAATTTCATTTAGTTCTATTTGATCTTGGTTATTGCTTTTCTTCTGCTGGCTTTGGAATTGGTTTGCTCTTCCCTATTTAGTTCCTTGAGATGATTCATTAGGTTGTTGATTTGTGATCTTTTTGATTTCTTGGTGTGGGCATTTAAAGCAATGAGTTTGTTTCTCAGACTGCTTTTACAGTATCTCAAGGGTTTTGATAGCTTGTGGTCCAATTTTCATTATGTACAAAGAATTTATTGATTTCTATCTTTGTCTCTTCCTTGACCTAACTATCAGTCAGTAATAAAAGGTTTAGTTTTCATGACTTTGTGGCAGGATGAGCATTTCTGTTGGAATTGATTTCTAGTTTTGTTTTTTTGTGGTCTGAAAAGATACACAGTATAATTTCTACTTTTAAAAAATTTTCAAGGGCTGTTTTGTGACCTAGGATATGATCAATCTTGGAGAATGATCCATGAACTGATGAGAAGAACGTATATTCAGTAGTATTGGGATGGAATGTTATGTAGATGTCTGTTAAGTCCATTTGTTCTAGTGCCATGTTAAAGTCCAAGGTTTTTTGTTTAAATTCTGCTTGGAGAATCTGTCTAGTTTTGTCATTGGGTTGTTGAAGTCTCTGGATATTATAGTGTTGGTATTCATCATTTTGTTTAGGTCAAATAGAATTTACTTTATAAATCTGGGAGCACCTAAGTTGAGTGCATAAATATTTAGGATTGATAAGTAATTTTGCTGAATCATTCCCTTGACTGGTATATAACTTTGTCTTTCTTTGCTTGTGTTTCTTTAAAATTAATGGTATCAGCAAGAATTGCCACATCTGCTTTCTTTTGGTTTCCATTTGTATAGAATGTTATTCTCTAGGCCTTTAGCCTAAGTCTGGATGTGTCCTTGGGAGCTAGATGCATTTCCTAAAGATAATAGGCCTGTATTTTTTTTTTAATTTGATCAATTTTGTCTCTTCAGTGGGAAGTTCAAGCCATTTACATTTATCAAGAGAATTGATAAATAGGATTGATTTCTGTTTTCCTGTTGTGTAGAACTCTACTGCTTTGTTTATCTCTTGAACCATTGTATTAGCTAGGTGCCCATCAATACATGAATTGGTTAATAAAATGTGGTATATGTATACTATGGAGTACTACTCATCCATAAAAAGTTTAACTAATACTTTCTGTAACAACCTGGATGGTACCGGAGATCGTTCTTCTCAGTGAAATATCAGAAGAATGGAAAAACAAACATGTACTCACTATTAAATTAGAAATAATCAACCAACACTGGTATGTATATTTGTTAATAAAACTCAATGGAAGCAAGCAGGTGGGAGGGCACAGGAGGTGGGGGTAAATTCATATCTAATGGGCATAATGTACACTATTTGAGTGGTGGGCATATTTATAACTTGGATTCGAACTGTATAAAAGAAATTTATGTAACCAAATCATTTGTGCCCCTGTAATATTCTAAAATTAAAAAAGATTAGATCTGGCCATCGGGCAATCTTTGAGTCGTTGTCTTCTGTCAGGATTTGTACACCTCTCAGAAATGGGCCTGCCTTAGTATTTTAACTACATTTAGTCACTGACTGGGGTTAGCCTCTGGGAAATGTGGCTTTGGTGCTGATGTAGTGATAGATTTTAGAGCATTTCAGCTGGGGTCTATCTGTTACTTATGCTTCCTATGCTTCCTGCAGGAGAAGTATCTAAGAGATACATTGTCATAGTCACTGCTGTGCATGGTCTTTCAGACTTTTCCTGTATCTTTGTAATCTCATATGTTAAATATACATATGTATATGCATGAATATGTATATTTGTATTATACATAAGCATTCACAGTTTTGTGAACGGCTCCATACTCCATATTTTGTTTTGCAATTGCATTTTTTATTTAATAATAATTTTCTTGTGTTATAGTTGGGTTAAGATTGTATATGAAACCAGCACATTGTACCCCTTGATTGCACTATTGTATGCAACTATGATTTAATAATAAAGACAATAAAATAAATAAATAAATAAATAAATAAAAATAATTTTCTATAAGGATAATATCAGTATAAATAGATCTTTCTCATTCTTTTTAATGGTTGAATGGAACTTTATTGTTCCATTCCAAAGTTTGAAAGACCATGTACAGAATTTTCTTTAACCCATCTTCAATTGAATTCTTTCCAGTTTTTCACTATTACAAATAGGTCAGAAAATACACTTTACATGCATATATAGCCTTTTTAATACGGTAAATTCCTATAATTGAATAGCTGAGTCAAAGGGCATCACATGCAGCTCAGTGCCTGTGGCTTAACAGGTTAAGGCGCCAGCCATGTACGCCTGAGCTGGCAGGTTTGAATCCAGCCTGGGCCCACCAAACAACAACGATGGCTGCAACCAAAAAATGGCCAGGCATTGTGGTGGGTGCCTGTAGTCCCAGCTACTTGGTAGGCAGAGGCAGGAGACTCGCTTGAGCCCAGGAATTGGAGGTTGATGTGAGCTGTGATGTCATAGCACTCTATCCAGGGTGACAGCTTAAGGCTCTGTCTCAAAAAAAAAGGGCATCATATGAACTTTTGGTAGTTACTGAGATTCAAAATGATTTTACCAATTTTCTCTTCCACCAACAATATATGACTTTGTGCCTTTACCCACCACTATTTAAGCCCTGCGTATTGTCATTCTTTGCAATTTTGCCAATTTGATGGCTAAAAATTAAGCCTGTTTAAAAGGGAGAGTTCCAATACCCATGATTTCATAAAGCTTTCAATTGGTGGGTATTTGGTGGAAACCATTCAGTTAGGAGCTGAGAGATTGACTTGTGTGGCCTTGGAGCTCTGAACTGAAGCAGAGAAGAAAACTAAATGTGGTCTCCTAAGGCAAATATCAATCACAAACCCTAAAATGGCATCATTAGACACTTTTTTTCCTTTGAAATCTGAGAAACCTTCAAAACCCAGAGCTCTCTATTAAAGTGAAAATACTCTCTTTTATCTTCAGATACAATCCATCATCTATGTTTTATAGATGGAAAACTAAATTCTTTCCTACAGGGTGCTTTGACCAGGGTCAAAAAACTAGTTAATGATACAGTTCAGTCTAAACTAGGTTTTCTTATTTCTACTCCTATACTTTACACTGTGATAATACAAATGGCAGTTTTAAAAAAATCGTAATTATAGTTACAGATGTTGGCATCAGCAAGCCCTTTGAAATCATTGATATACTTAAGTAAAATAGAGAACATGAAAATCAAAAGTACTGAATGTTCAATATGGAAAGAATTAAAATTTATATAATCATGTCACCATGTAGCATGTATTAAATTAAATACTGTGGCTGTAACATTAAAAAAGATAAACACATTTGAGTATCTCATTTTAGGGAAAGTGCCTATGATGCTTTGGTCCTCCTGTAAGTAATCTGTGTGTGTAGTTATGTGCATATATAAATACATGTAACAGAAAGTTTGATAGCATAAATAGTTTAAGTAGTTGTCCAAGACTTCATAATTTCCAATTTAACCTAGTTATGTGCATTTTGAACAGGCATTCCAAACAGGGAAGTGACTCCTTGTGTTTCCTCACAGCATTCCTATGATCACATCACTTTGTACTTTGGGATGTAATTTATTTAATCTAGAAATCTAGATTCTTAGGAATAGCTATCATCTCTTAGTATTTTGTTAAAACCAATCTTGAACTTTGATTTAAAAAGACAGTTCTGGTCAAGAAGGACCAAAGATCCTACTTCTTAAGTGAAGATAGAAGTTCTAGGTTTTCCTTTTTGTTATCATAACAACCTGTAACATTACACCTTCTTAGTGAGTCTGCTCTTTTTTCTTGTTTGTATTTTTGCTTTGAATTTGTTTTACAGTATCCTGAGGGATTTTAGTCTTTTTAAAGTATCTATCTTTTGTCAAATGTCATTTGCAAACTTTCATATAAATTCTTTTTCAGTTCTAAGCTCTGAAATTACATGGCTTTTTATTTTTTATTGTTTTTGTAGTTTTTGCCCAGGCCTGGGTTTGAACCTGCCACCTCCAGTGTATGGGGTTGGCACTCTACTCCTGAGCCACAGGTGCCACCCAATCACATGGCTTTTTTTCTTAACCTTTTTAATTGTAAACAAAAGCACAGATCATAAAAGCTACTCAACACAACACAAATGTGTGGCTTAATGAATTGTATATGAGGCAAGAGCTTGGAACTATCACCCAGGTGTGGAAACAGAATTTAGTCTCCAACCCTAGAAGCTTCTCTAGGTGCCCCTTACTATGTCCATCCTCTTCCTCCCTCCAAAGTAACCACTTGCCAGACTTTTATAGTTATCTCTTCTGGTACCCCTAGATACCATAGGCTAGTTTTGCTCATTTTTATTGCCTTTTTAGTTTCTTTTTATTTATAGTACCTTCTTCATCCCTTTATTTTCTTTATAATTTATCTGTCAAAGAATTCAGGCCATTTGACCGGTAGCATTACCTATGATCCAGATATTTTTGGCTCGGGGCCTGTGGCTCAACGGGCTAAGGCACCAGCCATGTACACCTGAGCTGGCAGGTTCGAATCCAGCCTGGGCCCGCCAAACAACAATGACGGCTGCAACCAAAAAAAAAAAATGGTCAGGCATTGTGTGTGTGGGGGGCGCCTATAGTCCCAGCTACTTGGGAGGTGGAGGCAGGAGACTCACTTGAGCCCAGGAATTGGAGGTTGCTGTGAGCTATGATGTCACAGCACTCTATCCAGGGTGACAGCTTGAGGCTCTTTATCAAAAAAAAAAAAAAAAAAAGATATTGTTGATTACCTACTTACAGTGCAATTCATCATGCTCCCTGTACTGTGAATTTCCTTGAAAGTTGGCAGCTAAGGCAAAGTATTTACTAGATTTATGATCAGTCCCCTTGGCAAGAGTGTAGGTGTTTGTGTGATTATTATTATTTTTTTTGTTGTTGAAGTTTGGCTGGAGTTGGGTTTGAACCCACCACCCTCGGTATATAGGGCCAGCATCCTACTCACTGAGCCACGGGCACTGGCTGACTTTTTATCTTTAATCAGATAAAATATGATTTTTTTTTTGTGATTCTAACAGTGGTTGACTCTATGTCCAGATTCATTAACTTATTGGGAGTAGCAACATAGTCATATTTTATTCTTTACCTATTCATTAAAATACTTTTATAAAGAGATGATTTTTCTCATGTACTATTTGGTTACTCGGTGGTATTATTCATACATGGGTTACTATGTAAGTTTTGAGACAGATTGTGTTATGGGTCATTATTTCACTTCTAAGGAAGACAAATGTCCTTTGTGATTCTCTGGTGCAAGTTTCAACTTGATTGGGTTACCAGTGTTGCTGGGAGGGCTTCCTTTGTTTCTATCCATGTAGACTTTATGTTTGTTGATTTTGGGGTACTGCAAAACTTTCATAATGACCCATGTGTAAGAAAAGCTAAATAAATGAAAAAAATATTGTGAAGGTTATGACATATGTGGAAATAAAATGCATGAAAATAATAGTGAAAAGGATAAGCTGGAGGAAATTTTCAAACTGACCCTCTTATAATTATGTAATGCCTATTCATCCCCTGTAGCAATCCTTTTCTGAAGTCTCCTCTGCTACTCTGGCTTTCTTATGCTTATTATTTGTATGGTTTGTCTTTGTCCATCAGCTAACTTCTCACTTACCAATATCTTTGTATTTAAAGAGATTTTATTATAGATAGAATATAGTTGGTTCTTGCTCTTTTAACTTAACCTGACAATCTTTTAAAAAAAATATTGTGGTGTTTAGACCATTTATATTTATTTATTAATTATTTTTTTTTAGAGACAGAGTCTCACTTTGTTGCCCTTGGTAGAGTGCTGTGGTGTCACAGCTCACAGCAATCTCCAGCTCTTGGGCTTAGGCGATTCTCCTGTCTCAGCCTCCCAAGTAGCTGGCACTACTGGCACCTGCTACAATGCTCAGCTATTTTTTTGTTTGTTTTTGTTGCAGTTTGGCTGGGGCTGAGTTTGAACCTGCTGCCCTTGATATATAGGACCAGAGCCTTACCTGCTGAGCCACAGGTGCCTCCCCAGATCATTTATATTTAATACAATTATTTATATGGTTAGATTACATCTGTTCTTGCTAATTATTTTCCATTTGTTGTATTTATTTTTTGCTACTTAACCTCTCTTTTTCTACCTGCTTTTGGTTTAATTAAATGGTTTTTAGGATTCCATTTTTATTTCTATTATGGAAATATAGTTTTTCTATCTACCTATCTTATGTATCTATCTAGCTTGTGTTTATATATATATACACACATATATAGACATAAATATGGTTATACTTATGTACTTAAGTTTTTAGTTATTGCTCAAGAGTTTAAAATATATATTCTTCTCATTCTCTCTATTCATACATAGATATCTATGCCTATCTATCTTTAATTTATTACAGTGTACCTTTAAATAATATTATGGTATAAGGAAGTTAAAACAACATGTTCATTTCTTCTCTTTCATTGTTTTTGGTATTGTTGTCATACATCTTATTTTCATATATGTTATAGACCTCAGAATATATTTTGGTATTTTGTCTTACCCTTTAGACACTCAATTATCTTTTAAAGAAATTAAAAAATAAGAAAGATTTTACTTATTTTCTCTATTTATCTTTTTTTACCATATCAAGTACTTTCGCTTTCTAATTTAAATCCACATTTTTATCTGATATTATACTCTTTCTGCTCAAAGAACTTCCTTTAAGATTTTTTTTTTTTTTTTGGCAATGCAGATTTGCTAGAACTGAATTCTTCTATCTTTTGTTTATCTGAAAAAAATCTTTATCTTCCTTCATTTCTGAATGATAATTTTGCTGGTTTAGAATTTTATAATGATTATTTTTCTTTTAATTTCTCTTTTATTTGAAGATTTCACTTCAAATGGCTTGTATAAGATGTCACTTGTTTATGGCTTGTATAATTTCTGTTAAAATGTGTGTCATAATTCTTATTTTTCCTCTATTAGTAATGTTTCTTTTTCACCTGGCTGTCTTCAAGATCTTTACCTTTGGTTTTATTAAGTTGACATGTATGTAATTAAAAAATTATCCTGCTTTAATTTATCTGGAATTTCTATACGTGTGGTTTATCTGTAATTAATTTTGTCTAGAATTTTCCCCCTATAAAATCTTACTCCCCCTTTTTAGAACTCCAATTTTACGTGTTAGATCATTTGATATTTTCTCACAAGTCTTAGATGCTATGTGCCCTGTTCTGTTCTTTTCTTTACTCTTTTTATCTCTTTGTTTTCTGTTTGGATGCTTTTAATAAATTTATGTTCACATTGATATATTCCTATGTATCAAGTCTGCTCATGAAACTGTTGCAGGAAATATTCATTTCTAATGTTGTAATTTTATTTGCATTTTCATTTGATTATTTTTGTATTTTCCATCTTGCTCCTGAAATTTCTCATTTGCTCATACATAGTGTCCACACTTTCTACTAAATATATGCATATATATATTTTATTAAATCATAGTTATGTACATTAATGCAATCATGGGGTACATTGTGCTGGTTTTATATACAATTTGAAATATTTTTATCAAACTGGTTAACATAGCCTTCATGGCATTTTCTTAGTTGTTGTGTTAAGATGTTTCTTCCATGACTTAGTAATTATGAATTGGGCTGCAATAAACATTCTGGTACAAATATCTTTGTTATAATGTGATTTTTGGTTCTAGATATATACCTAGTAGAGGAATTGAAGGATCGAATGGCAGGTCTATCTTTAGATCCCCAAGTGTTCTCTAAACATCTGTCCAAATGGAACGTATTATCTACTAAATATTTTAACGTATTATTAATTGTTAGTTTAAAATTCAGATTTGATAGTTTTACCACCTGCAATCTTGGGTTTGGTTCTGTCAGTTGCTTTATTTCGTGACAGTGTGTGAATGTCATGTTTATTTTTTGTGTGTCTCATATATGTGTGTGTATGGATATATATGTATATACATATATAAAATTGGATACTGGACATTGTGTATAGAGTATTGAGATTGGGGAAAACAAGTGCCTGAAAATGGGTAGTTCTCTTCTATCAGAATTTTACTGTGTAGTTCTTGAGTTAATCTAGCCAATAGTTGAGTTTTTATTTATTTATTTATTTTTGATTGTTGTTATAGTTACCGTTAGTCCACCCTAGACTTCAAATTCCTTCATCACTAAACTGATGATAAGTTGTGCTGTGTGGGCCCTGACACTACAGCACAGTTCTTCTCAGAATTCTTGGCCATTCTTGGCTTCTTTTGAGGCTTGCATGCCTTTCCACTGATGTGTTTCTCTCCATGTCCTAGCCACTTCTCAGAGGCAAGATGCCATTATTTGTTACTCATTGCTAGGCTTATGATTGTGGCAGGGTTCAGTCTTCTTTTTCTTAAATTACCTTACCTATTTAGCACTCTCTAGGGAAATTTTTATTGGTAAGAAATTTTCCTTGTAAGAATCTCCAATCCTGAAGAATTTGGAGTATCTGTTTCCTTAACTTTTTGAAAGAGGAAGTCAATAGTGAGGCAAGTAATACCCTAGGTTCTTTCTTTGTGGCAATATGCAGGATTTAAATAATAAATGAAGTTATAATTTTTTTGCATGTTATGTTCTTAGTAGAAAATGATTTCCAAGGAGATAAACTTGATGTCAAATATACTGGGTTTAAAAGCCATGTCACTTTTGGCATTTTAATTACTCTACCTGAATTTAAGTTTTACCATCTAATTATTTTTATTTAATTTTTATTAACAGATACTTTGGTGGAGGGAGAGTAATGAGTAATTGATGGGTCCACATTTACGGTGCATATTAGAAGGGTACAGGTGAAACTTATGTAGAATATAAATGTCTGTACACAATAACTAAGAAAATGCCACGAATGCTATGTCAACCAGTTTGATGAAAATATTTCAGATTGTATATAAAACCAACACATTGTACCCCATGATTACATTTATGTACACAACTGTGATATAATAAAAAAATAAAGAATATTAACAGATACTTTCTCAGTACTTTTTAAATTGCAGCCATTGTTCTAGATGCTGGGGATACAGTAGCAACCAAATGGACAAAAACTCAGCTCTCACGGAGCTAACATTCTACACTCAAATAGAGGGCTTCTGAAGATCAAATGAGACCTAATATAACACTCCAGTTCAGAGCTGGGTTGTGATAGTTGCTCAATCAGTGTTGATTCCTTCCTGCCTTTTTTTAATAGACGTTTCCTATGGCTTTTAAAATTGATACTTATAATTTGCTTAGTTCTTTGGGATTATTGTTTCAGTAGTCAATGTTTTCCCAAGCAACAACAGCCTAGATGATATAATTGAGGGTTAAATCAATGTTAACAAATTTTGTTCTGACAACAGTTACCAGCAATATCTCTCCTATCTTTGTCCCCAAATAACTCCCATTTATCCAGAGAGTCACCCTGCAAGCCCTTAAATGCCTGGCTTAACTCAGCATTCCTGTTACCTGTGGCTTCCCTTCCATGCTTGCTGTCTTTCTTCTCTGCCTTGAACACTTTTCATTTGATATCACCCATATTGTGCTGGCAGTAATTTTGTTCCATTTATGGACAAATTCAGTGGGTAGGACACATACTTCTTTTTTTTTTTTTTTTTTTTTGCAGTTTTTTGCCAGGGATGGGTTTGAACCTACCACCTCTGAGGCCATATATGAGGCCAGCACCCTACTCCTTGAGTCACAGGCACCACCAAGACACACACTTCTTGAACCTTTATTATTTTTTGAAACTAGGTCAAGGGATGCATTTTTATTTCTCTTCAATGACCTCAAACTTTTACTTTGCCCAAGCTTTTATTTTTCTATAAAGTATAACTATTGTTTTATTTACTCAGAATTCCTTCCCTCTTTTTCCCAGATATGTAGGCCTATTCTTTTGGAAATGCCTATTTCCCCATTTCCAATGTATGTTCCAGTCCTTCTAGGTCACAGGTTCCTGGGCTCTAAGCAATTTAGAGGGCCATGTTTTAGGTCATAGCACTGTGCCTACCTATTCCTAGTTATTGGGTCCAGGTATGTCTGTAAAATTCCAGAATTCCAAGGCTCAAGATTCTGATTTTGCCAGCTAAGGTGGTTGACACCTAGTGAATAATCCTAGTTACTGGGGAGGCTGAGGTAGCAGGGTTGCTTGAGGCTAGGAGTTTGAGAACAGCCTCAGTAACAAAGTGAGACCCTACCTCTAAAAAAATTAAAAAAAAATTCTTATTTTCACCTGAAGACTTTTAAAGGTACAACTGGAAAAGAAAATTAAGTCCCTTTCCAGTTGTGAAGATGTAGGATTGATGGGATGTCTTGCTTTCCTCCATCCAATGCATTGCTCAAGGTGCTAGCAGGTGTTTTATTCCCCGATTGCTTGGGAGATATTAACTCTCGAGGCACAGGCTTTTTGTTCATGTCTAGAAAGACATTTTTAGATCTCTAAGATTAATTTTAGATAGGCAGTTTAGGATCTTGCTATATATCATTTGTTCCTTAGAACATCTTGTGAGATATTTAGGGCAAATAACAATCTTAGTCTTTCTTGCTTTGAAAATAAGATTAGAAGTGGCAAATATTGCTTTGTCCAATGTTACACAGTAGGCAATGGTGAACCAAAATTATTACTCCAGATTCCTGATTTTAAGTTTAGTATTCTTTCCATTATACTATATTTCCTCTTTGTGACTTCTCTAATCTCTATGAGAAAAAAATTACCCAAATATGTAGGCTGATGTTGCCTCAAAATCTTATCACTTTTGTATCTCATTATTTTTTTAAACCTCACCAAAGTACTTTCTTTTGGTTTTCCTCCTTTGGCTTTCAGATTTTCCTACAGACTTCTTGGTCCATCGCGTAACTCCATATCTCTCTCTCACCAATCCTTGGTGATATTTTGGAGGTTCTGTCTCCCACTTGTGTTTATGTTACTGGGTTTTTTTTTTTTTGAGACAGAGTTTCACTATGTCGCTCTCTAGAGTGCCGTGTGTCACAGCTTACAACAATCTCAAACTCTTGGTTTTAAGCAATTCTCTTGACTCAGGTTCCCAAGTAGCTGGGACTACAGGCGCCCACCACAATGCCGGTCTATATGTTACCTGTTCTTAACTGACTGCCAACCTCGTTGCATTGATGACTGGGCTCTTGGGCTACTTCACAGTTGCATTTCCTTACTTTGGAGGATCATATCCAGGGATGAGAATCTAGGTCTTTCACAGGCTAGAAGGAGAGTAAAGAAAAGGGGATAAGGGAAGTTGACAAAATTCCCCTTATTAAATAAAAGTGTGTTCTTCTTTGCAGAAGTCTGGTTTGGTGTGACTCCTAAGCATCAGTCATTCTCCATGCTTAATCTGCTCAGTAGTCTGTTCTACTATGTCTGTTGTATTTGTGAAGTCAAGTTGCAGACATAGCACTCACATACCCATCTTCCCTCTGTTGCAGAGACTTACCCCAAGCCAAACCAGGCCAAGGTTCATTGAAGAAAAGGTAGAATGGTGTTCATGGCCAGGGGATGTTAAACTCATTGAACATCAGGGAACTCCTTCTTTTCATGGTTGGAGGACTTGGGGATCTTTCCTGGATCCACTGATTTTTCTACTATGGTTTTTTGTTTAACTAAGAATAATATTCTAATAGGAAAGTATTCTTAAGTAAAATAATCCTCTGTAATGAATCTCTTTGTGGGGTGGTCTATGCAATAGATTTTCAGATTCTTTGATATATCTCCCTCATTTAATTGTCCTCCCCTTGAGTGGGGACTGGAATTAGTGACTTGCTTCTAACAAATAAGATATGGTAGAAGTGATGGCATGTGACATCTGAGACTAGGATATAAAAGGCATCATGACATCTTTCTTTTTTATTTCTTGGATCATCCCACTTGCAGAATAAACACACTTTGGGGAAAGCCTGTTTCCTCACTCAGGCAGCTCTATGGAAAGACCCCCATGGAGAGGAATGAAGGCTTCCTGGCAGGAGTTGCATGAGTCAATTGTCTTGAAAGTAGATGGGCCACAGTGAAGCCTTTAGAACAACCTAGTCCTCACTGACATCTCAACTGCAGCCTCCTAAGAGTTTACTGAATTCCTGACCACAGAAACTATGAGATGGTATGTGTTTATTATTTTAAGCCACTACATTTTAGGACAATTTGTTATGTAGCATTAGATAATTAAACAGATTTTGAGAATGTTCAATTTACTTGATTTGGATACCATGGTTCTAGATTTTGAGTTGATGAAATAAAGGGATTAGATTTTTGTGAGGGTCTTGAGAGGTGTGTTTATTCTGCAAGTGGGAGGAATATAAATAATTTTTGACCAGAGGCCAACTATTGTGGGTATTTTAAAATACTTCCACACATTCTTTGATGCTCCTTTCTTCAAATGTAGAGCATATATCTCTTTCCCTGGCAATGAATAATACAACCAACTTCTTTGGGGGTAGTTCAAAGGTGTGTAACCTGGAAAGTTGTGGAGGGACCTATGGTCAGAGAGTCCTGCATGTGGCTTAATGCCCTGTTGTCACGACTTGAAATTCTAATCATTTTTGAACAACAGGCCCCACTCTTTCATTTTGTACTGATTTTGTGGCCAGTCCTGAGCTTATTCTTCTGCCACAAACTTGAGGTCACTACCTTATTTTTCTTTTTTTTGTTTGAGGCAGTTTCCCACTCTGTCACCTTTGGTAGAGTACTGTGGCATCATAACTCACAGCAGCCTCAAACTCAGGCTTAAGTGATTCTTTGCCTCAGCCTCCTGAGTAACGGGGACTACAAACACCTGCCACAATGCCTGCCTATTTTTTTTTTTTAAGAGATGGTGGCGGTGGGATGGGTAGGGTGCATGTCTCATTCTTGCTCAGGTTGGTCTTGAACTCCTGAGCTCAGAAATCTACCCATCTTAATCTCCCAAAGGACTGGGATTATAGGTGGGAGCCACTGTGCCTGGCGACACTGCCTTCCTCCCTCCCTCCCTCCCTTCCTTCCTTCCTTCCTTCCTTCCTTCCTTCCTTCCTTCCTTCCTTCCTTTCCTTCTTTCTTTATTAAATCATAGCTGTGTACATTAATGCAAACATGGGGTACAATGTGCTGGTTTTGTATACAATTTGAAATATTTTCTTATTTATTTATTTGGAAGGTGAATGAATATATCAATGAACGAACACAGTCCCCTCTGGGGCAAAGTGAATGAATGCATCAATGAATGGACACAGTCCATTCATAGAATTGAGGCCCAGGAAATTCACATGAAACTGACCTAGGCATAGGGAATGGGGGTTCCACATTTAGTCCCAAGTGCAAAGTGAAGGAGACACTGAGGCACAGGTGACTCCTCAGCAGTTGTCCGGCCTTTTTGGCTATTGGAGCCTCCGGTGGGGGTTGGAGGTCCCCCTCCTTGCCAGTCATTGAGCCCGATGGTTCTTCAGCTGGCTGCCGCAGCACCAACACCGCCAAAAAGGAGGCAGCAGGTCCGCCAGCTCCGCTGAGCTGGCCAGGGAGCCAAATGTCCCGCATCACTTCTCTCTCTTGGTGTAGAAACCCCAACTGCTGTTAGGGAAAAGAGGCAAAGATTCTATCTAACTGCTTCCTGCTGAATTGGGCGATGATAGAAGGAGGCTAGGGTTTCTCCAGAGGGAGAGTGATACAGGGGTTCATGGACTGGAACCATCTTTATTGCGTGTGGCTTGATGACATTTCTGGAAAAGACAAATGACTATTTCTCATTAGTATAATCAGTAATAGGCAAAGGTAGAGCAGCATCAGGTCAGAAGCACTTATTCAGTGATGCCAAAAGAAAACCATATTAGGATTTTTCTTCCAGTTTCCTAAATAATAACTTCAAACTTTCTTTTGGCTCACAAGTGTAGGTGGTCTGTGGTTGGCTGTCGTCACTGTCTGCCTCCGTTGAAGATGGAGGGTTCCAGGATTTTACTTGTGAATGATGTATGCAGGAATCGACTCCTATAACTTTAACAGCTGTAGAAGAAGACAAGATAACAGGAAAGGGGACTTCCCCAAGTTGGGGTTAGGGAAGGTGAATTACAGGGAAGAGTTTTGATCATCACTAGATCTCTAGGAGGGAAAAGTTCCTGTTCTAGCTAGTATGTCCCTCCCCAAAAGGGGAGTAGCACTTTTAGCATGGTTAGGGAGGCATGAGAAAATAACAAGTCATTCCAATTGCAGCTTAAAGGCTGGGAGAAAAATTTGGTAACTGGCTTTCCAGACACCCCCTGAATAGTTATGGATTTGGAGGATAAAAGACCAAGGCTAGAGAGAAGTACAGAAAAGGTTGGTCCAGTGTCCAAAAGAAATTTTATCTCCTGGCGCTCTACTATAAGGCAAACCTGGGGCTGTTGAGGGGTGATGACACAAGCTGGAGCCATAAGAATTTGCCCCAGGCACCCTCAGTCCAGTTTGGGCTCCGATGAGGTCACTGTCCCAGGAGGCCTTTGCCTCTGGGGACAGGCCACCCTCCAGTGGTTACCCTTGCATTCTGGACAGGGGCCAGGTGGCTTGCCCAGCCAGTGGTGCTGCTGGGGGTGGTCTTTTCTGAAGTGGCCGGTCTGACCACATTGGAAGCACTTGTTTTTAGCTTCTCTGGTTTCCCTCACAATTTGAAATATTTTCATTGAACTGGTTAACATAGCCTTCACTGCATTTTCTTAGTTATTGTGTTAAGACATTTATACTCTACACTTAGTAAATTTAACATGTACCCTTGTAAAATGCACTGTAGGTGTGATCCCACCAATTACCCTCCCACCACCCATCCCTCCGTCCCACCCCTTCCTCTCTTCCCTCCCCCTCTTCCCTCCCCTGCTTCTTGGGCTTTAGTTGGGTTATAGCTTTTATTAAGCTATTAATTGGTTTCCTAGTAGGGCTGAGTGCACTGGATACTTTTTCTTCTATTCTTGAGAAACTTTGCTAAGAAGAAGATGGTCTGGCTCCATCCATGTAAACATGAAAGAGGTAAAGTCCCCATCTTTCTTTAAGGCTGCAGAGTATTCCATGGTATACATGTACCACAATTTATTAATCCATTCGTGGGTTGATGGGCACTTGGGCTTCTTCCATGACTTAGTGATTATGAATTGGGCTGCAATAAATATTCTGGTGCCAGTATCTTTATTATAAAGTAATGTTTGGTCTTCTGGATATATACCTAGTAGAGGAATTGAAGGATCGAATGACAGGTCTATCTTTAGAGTCCTAAGTGATCTCCAAACATCTTTCCAAAAGGAACGTATTAGTTTGCATGTCCACCAACAGACACTGCCTTTCTTGTTAGCTGGCCTTATATCTATTCCCAGAACCCTAGTGAGCTTGCTTTCTGTGGTCCATTTTACTTGCTTTAGGATAAAACTTACTTTCTGCTGGTCCCTTGACCCATCAGCTCAGTTGCTGACCTTTTCAGAAGTAAAGATATATAGGGAACATTCACAGTCACTGTCACTTAGAGTTTCCCCCTGATCTGAGGTAGCATATCATTTAGTTATGCCCTGATCCTCCCCATCTTTTCCTTGGCCTCTGCTCCTTTGTAAGGCCACAGAGCATTAAAAAACATGTTGATTTTTTTTTCTTCCATCTTTCACCTCTCTCTTCTCCAGAGATCACTGCACCTTCCCCCACCTTTTGAGAAGTTGCCTTTCACATTTGTGGACCAGATTATTCTTTGATAACATTAGCATTTAACTTAATTATTGTAAAGTACTATTTCTATCCAGGTTGGACACATTCTTAAATAAATAACAATTCTCTTTGGGAGAAGAGACTTGAGATCTTATGGACTAGAAATTCACTCTTTTGAAAATGTTTGTCTAAAGGCCTCCCTAGAGTGGCAGCAAATGGGGCAGCTCTTGAAAATATTGTTTTTAGCTCCTGAGGAAGCTGCTCATCAAGCAGTAGCTCTCAAGCAGGAACTTGTAGTATGAGTGTCTTCTCTAATTTGGTCTCAGCATTGTAAAATTTTCTGTATACTCTCAGAAGTCCTGTAAACATCATAAAGTCAGAGCTCACCCTGTTATTTTATTTTTAGCACTTTCTACTGTGACCAATGCAGTGTAACCTGCAAGATGCTGACTTGAGAGCTGTTGTCCACTCAGGGTTTGGTTGGAGAACTTGTAGCCATGACTTGGTTTCTTTGGTTGAATCACCTGTGGGCCGTTTGACTTACTTTTCAGAGCAGAAAATAAGATACATTATCAAAGGTAAGGTTACCACTGTATTTACTTTCCTCTCTCTCTAGGGTTATGACCAATCTCTTTGGATAATGGAGATGTCAATAGGGTGTCTGGGTCCACACTAGGAAACAATTGAGAGGAACCAAGAGGCTTCTGGAGATGAGTGAGGGTTAAAGGCCTCATTAAGCCATGCAGAGTTTGTCCAAATACCCACTAGAGGCTCTAATTAGGCTAAATATATGTTCAGGATTACATAAAGGGTAAAACCATATTATTTTGGATATCATAGTGGCAGACACAGAGATGCATTGCAGAGATCCCCCTTCAAGAAAGGACTTTCTGCTTGGTTGTAAGGAGTGTGACTTACTATCAGCCTTCTGTAGTTTTCTTCTTCTTCTTTTTTTTTTTTTTAGTTTTATAGGCATTTAATAGTTTACCAATTGGTACAATAAGATTTTTTAATATGCAGAAAACATGAATAAATTTTGTTTTACACAGTCTGAGCAACAAATCTTACTGTAAAACACAAGAGCAATATTATATACATTCCT
>CAUYON010077422.1:0-18369 GCA_963573935.1 Arctocebus calabarensis
TTCATGGCATTTTCTTGATCACTATATAAAGACATTGATACTCTACATTTAATAAGTTTCTCCAGTACCCTGCTAAGATGCACCGTAGGTGTGATCCCACCAATTGCCCTCCCTCCACCCATACTCCCCCCTCCCCTCCCCTCCCTTTCAGGGGAAATGTTGGCTATTTTAATAATTACTTTTATAATCTAAACTCAAGTTATGTTTATTCCTTTGTCCAAATAATCAATGCAATTCTGACTGGTCTATTATGTTGTTCATAAATTTATATGCTATTTGAAAAATCTTGCCTTTGGAATACAAAGAAAAACTCCACAAAGACTCAATAATATAAACTTGGTCCCCAAAACTCTAACCTTCAGAGGTGTGGAGGGGATAGCAGCAGAGGAAATGGATATAATACAGATCTGATATAGCAGTATGAATGTGGAAATTACTGGGAATAACTCTTAAGTCTGATATCATTTAAAACAGTCATTTTTTTAGATTAAAAAAAGGTTAATAAGGGGAATACAAATCACAGGGAGAATAGTGGATCAATATTTACATTTATCAATTCCTAAAATTTTTAATTTCAGATCTATGGTTAGTTGATAATTTTACAACCTGCTAAAGAGGTTTCGTGACCAACCAATATTGGTTAGCATTTTAAAGTACTAAGTATATTTCCAAGTGTTTTGCTCATGCTAATTCATTAAATCCTCTTTATACCACTACATGGTAAGCACTGTTATCATCTCTACTTTATAGATAAGCTAAGTGAAGACTGAGGAATTTGCATAACCTGCCAAGTTATACAGGAGAGCAAAAGCGAGACCCAGGATATCTTGCTGAATATACCATGCTGCTAGACACACAATACTGTCAGCCGCTTTGCTGTGCTGGCTCTTGCTTCCTTCTTGTTTCCTGACCTCTCTTTTGGGGCCTATCCTATACCGACTGATCACACTGTTTCCAAGCTTCTGGTGTGCCTATGAGCACTTCGATCTGAAAGGAGTGTTTGCATCTAAGAAAATGTTGTTATTTAAGCAAATGTCATAGTTCTAATTTTATTAACCTTAGCTAGAATAGAAAGATACGCTTCATCTGTTTTTTTGTCCCCTAAAACAAATATGTTAAAAGTTTGTACAAGTTAATTTTATAAAATCCAACAAAAGTCAGCAAGCCAAAATTTCCCTTTTTATCTCTGTGTAAGTTTATACATAAGTTATATTTCATTTTCCAGCTCTTAAGGGGAATGGTATTTTTATACTTCCAGTTTTTTAAATCTTTTTATACAGCTTTGTTGGTATATAATTGACATACAATAGCCTGCACACATTTAAAATGTCAAATTTGATATGTTTTAACATATGTATACCATGACCACATCAAGATAATGAACCTATCTCACTACCCGTAAAAGTTTCTTTGTATTTCCTTGTTATTTACCCCAAGCAACCACTGATTATCTATTATTATAGAAGAGTTTACATTTTCTATAACTTACTTTAAATGGAATCACATGGATTGTTGGGTCTGTGTTTCTTTACTCGATATAATTATTCTGAGATTCAAGATGTTTCTATGTGTGTATCAATGACACATTTCTTTGTCTTGCTGAGTTATGTTACATGGTTCGGATATACCACAGTGTTTAACCATTCATCTTTTATTATCTGCTTGGTGAGAATTTGGGGTTTTTTTTAGTTTTGGGCTATTGCAAATGAACCTGCAACAAATATGAGTGACAAGTCTTTCACTGGTCATATACTTTGTCTTGGGTTAATACGTAGGAGTGAATGGCTGGATCTTACAGCAGGCACATGTGCTATTTTTAATGAAACAGTCAAACTAGTTTTCAAAGTGATTGTACCATTTTACATTCCAATTAGCAGTAAATGAGAATTCAAGTTCCTCCACATACTCACTACCCTTGATATGCTCAGTTTTGACTTCCTAATAAATGTGTAATGGTATTTCCAACCATTTCATATCCAATTTAAAAGTAAAGAAAAGAGCTTTTTTCCTGACTAACAAGTAGGTTTTTATAGACTTCTGGGTGTAAAAATACTAAAAAAGATGCCTGCAGAATATTTATACAATTTAAAAATGTTGTCTTTTTCATTAGCTCTAATGTAAGAAGGAAGTTATAATGGATATTTGAAAGCAACTTTTAAAGGTTATATTAGATGAATGCACAGAATCCCAGTGTTATAACAAACTCATCATTTTTCATGCTGTTGTCTTAGTTCATTTTGTGTTATCATAAAGAAATATCTGAGGCTATCATAAAGAAATATCTAGGCTGAGTAAATTGCAAAGAAAAGAAATTTCTTTGACTCATGTTTCTGCAGACTGTAAACAAAAACAACAAAGATGTTCCCAGAATCTGCATTTGTGAAGGCCTCAGGATTCTTCATAGAAAGTGAAGGAAAGTTGATTTGTGCAGGCATCACATGACAGAGAAAGAAAGAGAGAGAGAGAGAGAAAGGAGAGAGAAAAGAGGCACCAGGCACGTTTAACTACTCTTGGGAACTAAAAGCATGAGAACTCACTCAGCCCCCTTCTACCTACAATCTGACATTGGGGATCAAATTTCAATATGAGATTTGGAGGACACAGATAAAGCATTATCCAAACTATAGCAGCCTTGTTCACTAGTGAATGTCAAACCAAACAAAAACAAAAACTGTGGTCCAAAACCTTGCAGAAAATAATGACTGAATTAGTATTCAATGTGACTTTCTTAACTTCTAAACTAGTGTCACACTATTTTTCCTATACCAATATATTGTATGCATTATTTTGAATTTAATATGGAGTTGGGAAATTTTGAATGTGTAATAAAAGAATATGTATCTCTTGCCTAAAGATTTATAAAAAATGCATATGCTATAAGACAAACAGATGAGGAAACAAATCATTTAACTTGATATGTTCCAAGTGTGGAAAAGACCCAGTTGAGCTTATAAGATGTTTGTATGTCTAAAGTTTCCTTGTCACCAATATAAAGAAAAGACTTCAAGAGGGTGGTCCACGTAGACTGTAGAAAAGATGATAGTGCAAAGTGTATAGGAAGAAAAAAATAAACACAAAGAAATGAGCAAGCGTTGCCAAAATGCTGTGTGGAGATGAGTCTTATAGTGGGCAAAACATTTAATAGCAGAATTGCTGTTATACTAAGTTATGGTCAAAAGTGTTAGCATTAAGCCTGCAGAGGTACACTAATGGGAACTACGAAAAATCATTTTGAATGAAGGAATGGAACAAAAACTTGAAATAGAAGAATCTATCACTTACTAGTCATCAGAGTATAGGAGGGTCATGGTATAGAGCTTGAGAAAAAGAAAATGTAAATCTTTAGGTGTCAAAGATCAGGAAGTGTATGAAGGATAGTTCAAAGGAAACTGCTGGATGACGAAACAAAATAATAAAATACACAAGCTCCCAGCAATAGAAATGGTCAAGCTTTGAAAAGAGGAAAATCTGTAGGGAAGTAAGTTTTATTTATGATTCATTCACACTTGTGGCTTGTGAAAATCAGAAGGGGTTGGATTTAGGCTTTATCTAGAAAATATTGTAAAATACACAAAATTTATACTAGGAGATGTATTATTTGGAGAGACGAATAAATGATTTTTACATTATTCCACATCCCTTAAAGTGGTTTCACCAAATTACTTAACATGACTAGATGAAAATTAAGTGGTGTCACTTATAATAATGGACCAAATTTGTGAGGACAAAAAAACCTAATAAATAGAAATATAAGGCCCTATATGTCAAAAAGATCAGAAATACGAGACAGTAGTAGAAAGTTTTAATAGCAATATGCATGAAAAGGACATTTGTGTTACAATGAATAGATTTCAGGCAATATTGACTAATGTCATAGAATGGATCATTTTTATAGTCTCTTCTATTTGTACTCCAAGTTCAAAATAAGAGGAAGCTGGAAAATTGGAAAGACTATATTGACCCCTCTATATTATTGCTCTTTTAACCCATTCACTTATCTGGGAATTTATAATAACAATTTAGTTTAGATTCAAGTTGGGCCATGCTTTGTTAGTAATCACAGAAGTGGCATGGGCATTTTTTTTCCAGTACCCATCCACATATCGCTTTAAAAGTTCATATATATCATTCTATCATAAGAGAATTCAATATTAGTCACTACCTTAGATATCTTGGCATAACCATGAATCCCATCCTTGGAATTGTCAAGAATGTGAATAGTATGCTCAGCTTTGGTGCAGAGGGGAGCTGAGTTGGTTGCTAATCGGTGCTGGGCCATCCCCATCACAGAGCACAGATCCTCTCATTCCCTTTTGACTTTGCCTCTCATCCTTGTAATTAAAACTCCTTTGATTCTGTTTGGCAACTCACCATCTGCAGAAAAGGAGGGCAAGCCCAGAAAACTGGCACTTTCACAATTTCACAGGGTCCTTGATTAAACTTCGTTTAATTCTGAGAATCTTAATCAAGGTAATTATCTGACGGAGGGTGTCTGCGTCTGTCCTCACCCCTCTTGTGTTTTCCTCCAGCAGCTGGAAGGTGTTTGGAATGTGGCAGCTCTCCACAACGGTCCCACTGTGGAGAAGCCACGTGTGTAGCAGCAGCTCTGTTTAGCATAGTCCTGAGTGTATGGCTATATTGATTTGTTTTTAAAACCTTCCAAATGTGTACAAAGCAGGCTGATTATTTTGTGCCAAAAGACTAGATTAGTTAATTTGCAATAATGCTGAATTCAACACTTTAATATATTCTGCCATAATTCTCACACCAGAGTGCACTAATTACTTATCTATCACACTTCACTCATTTCCCCAAAATACAATAGGAAGTTCAATCTAGAGAAAAGTCAGAGGTCGTACTCAATTCATTCAGCAGTCATTTTATGCCCTTTCAGGCTTACTAATTGGTAAAAATTTTAACTTTATTGAGTAGGCAATATTGACAGAAAATAAAAATAACTTGTGACTTTAGAAAATGTTAAACTCTGGGAAATTAAAAGTTATAATAATTAAAAGAGTTTTGAGAACTGTTATTATGTATAACTACTGAGTTTCCCATTGTGTTGTGGTATATTGTTTTTTCCAGAAAGGTTCATGCCGGGCTAGGGGTACATAGATTTTCCTAAAAGAATCCAGACATTTCCTTTTGATTTATAACTTATGGGTGGGATTGATCCACCAGAGCTATTACGTACCTTCTCTTTTTCATTTCTTTCTGTCAAGGTCTTCAGCTAGTGGGTGGAAGAAAGATGAGATTCTGTAAGTCATGGCGTTTCAGAACGGGAAGGCCTTGGAGAGCCTCCAATCCAGCATTTCTCACCCTGGGGTTTTGTTGTTTTTGTTTTGTGTTTTATTTAAATTTGTTAAATTCTTCCATAATAACATAAAATCGAGTGAACAATGGAATAGATTTCTCATTAATGTGCAGTTTTGATATGTGTTATATAAGGAAATTGTAAGCAAAATATTTTATTTCAGGCTCGGCGCCTGTGGCTCAAGTGACTAAGGCACCAGCCACGTATATGGTTTTGAATCCAGGCCAGGCCCACCAACCAAAAATGACGGCTGCAACCAAAAAAATAGCTGGGGGTTGTGGCAGGTGCCTGTAATCCCATCTACTTGGGAGGTGGAGGCAGGAGAATAGCTTGAGCCCAGGATTTGGAGGTTGCTGTGAGCTGTGATGCAACAGTACTCTACCCAGGGTGACAGCTTGAGGCTCTGTCTCAAAAAAATTTTTTTTGTATTTCATATTAATATAGCATTTAATATTACACAATTAATTAAACACAATATCCAGTCATACTCACAATATAAAGAGATTATATTATCTCTTTTATTTGTTAATTTATATTAAATAAATACTAAAGAAAAAAGTATTCTTTTCCTCTCTATTGTGCTTTGGAACACAAAAAGAATTTTTTTTTTTTTTTTCTGGAGACAGAGTCTTACTTTCTTGCTCCCAGTAAAGTATCATGGCATCATAGCTCACAGCAATCTCAAACTCTTGGGCTGATGTGATCCTCTTGCCTCAGCCTCCCAAGTAGCTGGGACTACAGGTGCCCAGCTATTTTTTAAGAGGTGGGGTCTCACTCTTGCAGGCTGGTTTGGAATTTGTGAGCTCAGGCAGTCCACCTGTCTCAGCCTCCTAGAGTGCTGGGATTACAGGCATGAGCCACTGGGTCTGGCCTACAGCTATGATTTAATTTAAAAGAAAAGAAAAGAAAATACTCTTACTATTGGCAGATAAAGAATCCTTTCCTTTCTTTTAGGAATAAGAGGTACATTCTTCTTTCAGCAGTTGCCTTGCAGGATACACAAGTGAGACACTGGGAGGTCTAAACAGTCATTGGATGGAGCCTTTCTCTTGTTTCCCTTGTTGTCTGGCTGTGTCATTTATGTTGTGGTACCATATCCCATCACCACCATCGCCAGCCTGACTTAATAATAGTAAGGTTTAGTTTTATTGTATCTTAAGGAACTTTGCTTAAGCCAATTGCTTGTATTTCAATTTGGTTTGAGACATACCTTAGAAATGAGACAACAAAGTATAGGGTCCATATTACAAGTTATTTTTATTGTATAGCCTATGAAGGCAACTGCACAGGAAAATGTTCAGATAGTAAAATATTTACATTTTTATTTTTAATTACTATGAGACATAATGGTTGCACTTCTTTAGGGTACGTGTGATGTTTTGATAAAGGCATACTATGTGCATCAAGCAAATCAGGGTAATTGGGGTATCCATCACCTCACACATTTATTTATTTGTGTTAGCAACATTTCACTTCCAGTCTCAGTTTTTTAAAATATATCCTAACTTATTGTTGATTATAGTCACTTTGCTGTGCTATCAAATATTGTTCATTCTATCTAATGGTAATAAAATATTTACTTTTTGATTATAGAAATTTAAAAATTTTACTGTTACTTATAATTGGCCATGCTTCTAAATGTAATTGTTTCCTTTATTTTAAAAGTTTAATAAATGGGGTGGTGCCTGTGGCTCAAAGGAGTAGGGTGCTGGCCCCATATGCTGGAGGTGGTGGGTTCAAACCCAGCCCTGGCCAAAACTGCAAAAAATAAAAAATTAAATTAAAATAAAAAGTTTAATAAATGAATTTCATTTCTTGCAAAAAAAGATAAATAAAAAATAAAAAAGTATTCTTGACGTCAAAGAAATTGAAAAGCATATATTTTATAATTTTTTTGTGTATAAGTAAATGTGTTTTAACAAAGCGATCAAAATTGCTTTCGTAGCCTAATGTTTAGAATATTTTATATTGTACCATAAATCAATGTTTTTTGAAAATATAACTTGCATGTGTTATTTTAGACAATGAAATCATAGAAACCATGTCAGGCTATATTTGCAAACATTTCTTCTCTAATTATTAATTCTTATTGACACTGTAAATAATTTTGAATTCTGATTTCTGAGCTTATTTCTAATATACATATTTCTTATACATAAAACTCCAAAGGAATAGATATATTGCCATAGCTTTTTTTGAACACTGAAGTTACCTTGATGTGCCATATATGAATATTCTAAGATACATTCAACTTACGCCAGATCATCTTATCATGAACTTCCAGTAGAGTATCACTCCTATATTTTTTCAGTAACTGATTATATTTCAAAATCAGAGGTCTCTGGCTATGTTCTTTAAAACAATTGTCCATTTTTGGTACAAACACATATGACTAAAACTAAACATCTCAAAATGATGTAATGGATCTAAAAAATGACATGACGTGAAAAGAGGTGACACATTTGCTATGGGTAGGAAAATGAGAAAGTGGCTGAGGGTAACGTGAACTCTTAATGGTAATATCATATTTTAAATATTTAAGACAAAAAAACTTAAAGAAAATATTACAAACACTTGACCATTAGCATTCCATTGTCTGTGTACAATATCTAAAAATGATTTTCTGATTTGGTTTGTTTTGAAAATGTTCCAGATGCTTTCTGTCATTACTGACTATGAGAAAATGGTTGTGCTTCAATGTATAGCTCTGCTTCATAAATGGTTGTGCTTCATGTATGGCTATAAAAATTAAATGAGGTAATATTTGGAAAGCGCCTAGCACAATGTCTGACCCAAGTAGCATATCAAAATATTAGTTTATTATGTTCCCCCTGTTACTGTCTCCTTTTTCACTATTATGTTCATAAAATTTTTAAACCTTGGTGACTTTCTATCTTCAATTCCTTCATATGGCTTTTAATTTGCTTTTGACTATCCCACAGTCCATCCCTGGAGGGTGCTAATTGTTTCCCCTCCAAGAACCTTAGAAATCTCTTCTCTATGAGAAGTCCAGCAGTGACTGTGAAACTCACTTTCTCCATACCAGTCTGTTCTTTTGTTAAATAATTTTTGTAATTCTTCTAAATTACCGCTTAGAAGTTGATTTTTATATGTTTCAAACCAACAATTCCTCAAATGTCCAACCATTTAACTTGCCTTTTTCCTAGCAGTACCGGTAATGCTTAGGAAAGTGAACAGCACAATATAAGTCTTCTGGTGAAATGAGGAGAGCCTTAGCCAGAAAGCCAATGTAACACCATGATAAGTTTTTTCTTTTCTATTAAAAGGCATGCATTATGTGATTACATTAAACCAGGACACACTATTCTATATATATATTTATTATAACTTATATTTAATAATACAAATAACAAAAACCTCTTCATATTACAGATTACTAGAAAGATAGATTTTATTCTATTTCAGTGGCAGTTTCAGACAGGATATTTTTCCTGCTGTCATATTTTTGGATTTTCAATTTTCTGTAAGTGAGCATGTATTACTTTTGTACTAGAAAAATTGTATGAATGTCCTAAATAAGAAAATGGGTAGTATTTTTGGATAATTTCTAAGTAGGCACATATGTGCCCATAACAAGATGAGGTACTGCTCATTAAAAATAGTGTAGGTGGGCTGAGTACATTGGATACTTTTTCTTCCATTCTTGAGATACTTTGCTAAGAAGAATATGTTCCAGCTCCATCCATGTAAACACAAAAGAGGTAAAGTTAAATCATTAGCCATCAGTGGTCAACTTAAACTTCAGCCCTTCTCCCACCGCTAAAGGGGTGTCGAGGTGGAAAGTTCCAACCCTCTAATCATGCCCTGGTCCTTCTTGTGACTGGCTGCCCTCCTGAAGCTACCTAAGGGCTGCTGGCCAACTGTCAACTTCATTAGCATACAAAAAGACTTTACTTTGGAGATTCTAAGGATTTTAGGATTTGTATACCAGCAATAGGGTCAAAAACCGAATATATACTTTACAATATCACAGCTATATAATCTGCATCTTTGAAATTTTCTTTATATTTTTCATGGAAGTCTTTACAGATTTAATAAATGAATAACAAAACTCACAGAACAATTCAGACTTATAATCAAAAGCATCAGTGATTCTCCCCATTTTATATTTTATGATTTCTATTTACATATAAGTAACTAGTTTTCCTATCTGGTATCATTTCTCTTCTACCTGAAGATCTTTATATATTTTTACAGCATAATTTTGCTTGTGGCTAATTCTCTTTATTTTTTTCTCAACATGCCTTGATTTTGCTTTTGGTCTTAAGGAATACTTTTACTGTCTGTCAACATCTGAGTTGAGCTATTTGTATATAAATATGTATGTGTGTGTATAATTTTTTCTTTTAGAATTTTTAAGACAGTAATCCACTATTTCCTGATCTTCATTGTTTTAAACTGATAATTTAAATGATAATTTGTCTTTTTTTCTAAGTAATATGGCATTTTTCTCAGCAATGTTGAAAAGCTAATATGAAATGACATGGTATTGTTCATATTTATCACATGTGAACATTGAACTTGTTAAACCTGTACTCATATGACCCTGAGACATTTTTGGTCATTATTTCTTCAAATTTTTTTCCTGCTTACTTCTGTTACTTTTTTTCCTTCTGGGAAAGCAGCTACGTGTATGTTAGATCTTTTTATACCCCAGTGCAGCTTTCCGAAGCTCTGGTTATTTATATTTTTAGTATTAGCTCTAACTGTACCTAGTTTTAATAACTAGTGATTTATTCTCCTATTTATTGAATTCCTTCTATCATTTCCATTCTTTTGTTAAAACCATTCATCTAGATTATTTTAATTATTATTTTTTTTGTTTGTAGAGACAGAGTCTCACTTTATCACCCTCGGTAGAGTGCCGTGGTGTCACATAGCTCACAGCAACCTCCAACTCCTGGGCTTAGGCGATTCTCTTGCCTCAGCCTCCGAGTAGCTGGGACTACAGGCGCCTGCCACAACGCCCTGCTATTTTTCTGTTTTGCAGTTCTGCCAAGGCCGGGTTTGAACCCACCACCTTCGGTATATGGGGCTAGCACCCTACCCGAAGAGCCACAGGCACCGCCCAGATTATTTTAATTATTATTTTTATGTATTTTTTATCTATCGTTTTTGTCTATTTCAGGTATTTATATATTTTTTTTCAGGTATTTATATTTTACTTCTAAAACTTCTTTGCTGAGATTCACTATCCTTTAGCTTATTATGAGCATATGTTCTTTACTTCATTGTGCATAGTTATGAAAGCTGCTTTAGTACCTTTGTGTGCCAATTCTAATATTTAGGTCATCTCAAAATTATTCTCCATTCATTTTTCTTTTGTCTTTAAAATAGATATTATATTCTATGTGTTTGTTTTTAGGTCTTATTCTGAACATTTTTAATAATGTGTTGTAGAGATTCTGCATTCTGTTATTTTCTTTCAAAGAATATCTAGTTTTTATGAAGCTATCTATTAAACTGGCTGATCACAAAGAGTAAACCCTCCCTCTTTTGTGATTTGTGATCTAGTTTCATGTTTGTCCCTCAACTTTAGCGGCAGTCCTTAGAATTCATTTTGTGTATGCGTGATTCAGGATTCATCCAAAGATTTGGGCAGGGTTTATTCACAGAATTCTGAGGATTTTCCCCCTACTTCCTAGTGGCTGCAGTTGCCCTGAGCTCAGTCTTTGGTTCGTCAAGACAGTAACTCTGTAAGCTTTCTATCAGACTCACATACTTGAAGTGGTATGCAGTCTGGGACCTAACTAGAAAATGAGTCCTGCAAATGGGATGTTCATACACAGCTCCAGCCGGTATCTGCCTCTATGATACTGCCCAGTGCTTTTGGTTAGTTGCTTTTGATATATTTTCCAGAGTTGACGCATTGTGTTTTGTTTTGTTCTTTGAGATTTGGTTTAATAAGAACTGTTTCCTGTCACTAAAAGCAATTGCCAAATACCCACTTCTATTATTTACATACAAGATAACGGCTACATCACTTAGTCTGGCATTCAAGACCCTACATAATATGGCCCTAACTTCACCTTTAAGGTTTATTCTGTACTTCCCCTTTGTATAAACCCTCTTCGTACATGTTGCTGTCTGTTATATTTAATTCATTTATTAATTCAACAAGGGTACTTCCTATTTGTCAGACAGCTGAGAATAAAACTAGTATTGTCCTTGCTCTCATCAAAGACGTCGAGCTGCACTAGGTTATTATTATACTACCCAGAATCCTCTCCTATGCTAATTCTCTCTCTTTTAGTTTAATTTCCTTAAAGATTATCTTCTATCATTTCTACCCATCAATATTACTCATCCCTAATTCTGTTTCATCCCACTCTGTAGAAACTGTTTATTACACTTTCGTCTTTCAGTGAAGAAACTAAAGAATATCGTAGATTCACTGTGGTTTCTTTAAGTTAGCGTGTTCATCCCACTGTTGGTGTATAGAAAGGTTTACTCAATGAATTAAAGCCACTGGCTTCATCGCTGATTGATTTATAATTTATCATAATATTTATTAAAAATAATAGAAGTTAGTTGCTGATAAACCAAGTAATTATGTCAAAGGCCATATAATTTCCATCCACAAATGAAAACTAGCCTTTAAGTTTTATGCACTGAAAACAGTTTACCTGCATTCTTTCCACACTAATACAAATCATCCTGTTGTCAAGGATGGAGTTATCAGCATTCCATACTGATGTTTTGCTGCTAATTAAATTGCTTCATTTCCTATATCATGGTGATGTTTGAAATGCTTTTGCAGTAACTTTCATGTTTTTTCAATTCAGGAGTAAATACAGCAAATCTGGAGGTTATGGAAATACATTTTCTTAACTATGACTACTTGCATTACACAATTTATCTGTTCTCCCACCTGCCGACCAAAGTGGCCTCAGAGGTTAGTGGTGCAATGGAAGCTACTCATGTCAAGTGAAATGCTTCAAATCCAGCAGAGGTCCAAAGAACAGATTTTGATACTTGAATCCATAAGATTTTACTTAGAATTTATTCATATGCATTAGTGCCTTTTTCTTAAAGAAACACGTACCTAAATGTTCAGATAAAAGCTAAATCACTGTTATCCATCCTATGGGATTCTATCTCCTGAGCCACAAATCATAAGGTTGACAAAGGTCTATATGACACAGGAAAGTGTGAAAGGATGTCTGTGAAATATGGATCACCTAAGGAAATGCCAGAACACTGGAGTGGTCTGGTGACTAGCAGAGCTGAGTAACAGCTAGAATCAGAATCAAAAATGCTCTGAAAAACCCAAAGCACGTGACCCTCACAGATGATTCACTTCAATGCAGAAGTCATGACCTCTATCTCCTGTGTTATCAAGATTTGGAGTTTCTTGGTAGCAAGTTTGTATCTAATTTTGGATCTGTCATTGCACATTGTACAATCCTGGGAGCACAGAGGGAGGGCTGACATTAATCAGTGTGCTCCAGTGTATCCAAAACAATGGTTTAGCAATCATCTATTCAGATGCTCAGCACCCATACTATAGCAACAGCTAACACACACAAGCGTGCACACACACACAAAGGTGAAGGTGGGTGTTTTATCTTAGAGCTTTGACTCTCCTTAGAGGGAATGGAATACATTTTAGAAATTAGGTAAGGTCATATAGTTTAGCACATCAGCTCAATATTTCTTCTGTACTTTATAGGGAGTTGTTGTTAATATATAGGGTGTAAATACACACACCTATTTATATGAGTACATACATATACACGCATAGCATACGTATGTGCTCTATATGGCATTTGCACGTATGTAATGTACATATGTGTGTTTATATAGACACACTTATGCACATTCTATACCAGCTCTCTATTGAATTGATGTGCTCTTGAGCAACCTAATTGTTTGCTTTTTGGTATTTTATTTATGAGATACAACCATGTTAGTACCTGTGACTCTAGTTCATTTCCCCAGATAACAGCATATTATTCTGTGGACACACCAAGACCTTTCCAATTCTTCTGCAGATGAATATGATACTGCTTTCAATGTTAAGATTATACAAGCCATGTTCCTTGGACATTCTTTGTTATGTCGTTAGTATATGTGTAAGAGTTTCTCTAGGCTACATACTGAAGAATGAAATTACGAAGTGATAAAATATTTGCGCTTTCAACTTTACTGGATACTGACAAGTCATTTCTCAAGTAGCTTGAATACATTTATGTTATCACCAATGAGTAAGAGTCCCTTTGCTCTCATCCTTGTTTGTTAACGCTTGCTATTGTCAGATTTCTTAATTTTTCTTAACATTATGAGTATAAAATCATATTCCATTAATTCTTTTGTTCATTTCTCTGCTTTAATTCAATGTGATTTGAGGATAGTTTAATATATTTATAGTTCATTTGTAATGTCCATTGGGTAAATTGCTTTGTTCAAGTCTTCTGCTCAATTTTCATTGGGATTTTTTTCTCTTTAGAATATCATTTTTCTCAAAAAAATCATCTCAAAAGACTATAATTGTCAAGAGGTCTTTTTCATAAATAGAACTGAAATATATCATGTGGACTTGGACATGACCACCAGACGCTTATTCTTCAAAAAGATAAGGACAAAAAACATTAAGGTAAAGTTCCTGACAGCACCATAATAGTGTTTGGACTCTTGAGAAATTATAAATTAGGTATTGAGAAGTTCTTCACTCTTGCCAGTAATTGTACTAGAGGGGTTGTTCTGAGAATGGCAGCCTTCTGGTCTGGACAGGAATCCGATTCAGTTATGCACGAGTATCCCATCTGTGTCCAGGGAATACACTCTGAAAGGTATGGACCAACTCTTACTTTGACTTACCTCCCTGATTATGGAGCAAGGCTGCCATTTAGCCTCTACTGTCTCTCCCAAGCAGATGTGCACAGGTGGCTTACAATCTCAAGTGCTCTTCTATAAATAAAGTTTATTAGGGGATTAAGTGATCACTTGTCAGCCTTAAAAAGAGTCAATTGGACCCCTGAGCCTGGCTTCTTGAAGAGCTAAGGGACGCCGCTGGCATCTCCTTGTCCATAGAAGCTTTCTTCTCTAGATCTGTCTGTGTCTCTGCACCTCTTGAGATTTTTTCAAAGCACCTAAGCAATGCGATGTATTAGATTACATGAGGAACAATAAAGCATTTGTGTTTTTTTCCTTCAACATATAAAAAACAGATGTGCTTCTGAAGTTGCTCAGAAAGTGAAGGTGTAAGGAAGAAAAAATCATATTTTGCAGTCAAGAAAATAAAAGAACTATATTTTCAGTCTAGGGTCATGATGTGCATATGATCTCACCTCCACACCTGGGTGCAGCCATCTGTCAACTGAGAAAGGGGGAAAAGTGGATGATCCATTGGCGAGTAAGTTGTCTGGACCTGATATTTGTGGTCACATTAAGATGTCCATAAAAATTAATGATAATAATGAAAACCCCTTAATTGATGGAAGTTTCATCTTATTGAGTGCAGTTGAGGTAACTGAGTCCTCTTCTGTGGATTTTATAGGTTACATTACAGGGGAAAGTTGGACTACTTTATTTGAGTCTAATTTCCTGATACATAACATGGTGATGTTTCCATACAACTAGGGCCCAAGTACTAGCCTTAGAAACTCAACAAAAAGAGTACACTTTGATACTGTGATTTTAGCATTAAAAAGTCATTAAGAGCCAGGAAATTTTCCTGCCTTTCTCGTAGATATACAAAAAGTGGATTCACTCTCTTGTGAATCAAAAAACTGGTAGGTAGCTATAAGAGAAATCAGATTTAACTTAACCTAACCCAAATGCAGGGCTGTGTGTTCCTCTCCTGGTGATATAGTAAAGCTTGTTCATCAAATAAGGTGATGAATATGAAAGTGTTTTGAAACAACTAAGCCTGCTAAAAGTAATATTTGCCTTTAGGTGTTAATTCTTAGAGAGATGATAGAGGAAAAAAAGTGTTCTTGGGTTCATCCTCTGTCAATAAATTACAATTAAGCTGCACAATTCCGCCGATAAATCATCATGGCTGGCATCCAAGTACCGAACAGAGCTTCCCAATTTTGGAACTATTGACATTTCGGCCAGATAATTTTTTGTTGTGGGACTTGTATACCTTGTACAATATTTAACATCACTGGTCACTGCCCTTTAGACCCAGTAGCACACCATTCCTCCTTCCCCATTTGTGATCAGCAAACTATCTCTAGATACTTCCAAATGTCTGCTGGGAGCCAAAAAGCCTCCCTAATCCTGAGCTGAGAACCACTCTAATAGGGACATGAGTGTGACCTCTTTTCTCTAAAGAATATGTGCAGCATAGAAGACAGGGGTCATCATTCTGAGTCAGTTACTCATGGTGACTTCTCTATGTGTTGTGAATCAAAAAGCTAGGGAGGTTTGTATTGAACACATTATGAAAAGCCTTATTTGAGATACCACTTTTGTTTTTATTTGTGTTCTTACATAAAAAATAATTAAGATATATACTGGGGCTCAGTGCCTGTAACTTAGTGGCTATGGTGCCAGCCACATACACCCAGCTGGCAGGTTTGAACCTGGCCTGGGCCTTCCAAACAACAATGACAACTACAACAACAACAACAACAACAAATGACTGGCATTGTGGCGGGTGCCTGTAGTCCCAGCTACTTGGGAGGCTGAAGCAAGAGAATTGCTTAAGCCCAACGGTTTGAGGTTGCTGTGAGCTGTGAGGCCACAGCACTCTACTCAGGGCAACAGCTTGAGACTCTATCTCAAAAAAAAAAAAAAAAAAAGAATATATATTTGGTTTTAATTATTTCATTTCATTAAAAAAATTTTCCCTACATTTGTTGTTTCATAAATTAGCTATTATTTGCTATATGTTCAAAAACATTTTTTTTTTTTTTTTTTGCTGGGTATATTTGTCTAACCATTTTTCTTTCTTCTTTACTAATTACATCAATTATTACTACACTAGATTATCTCTGTGTCTATCTTCTCTTTAATCACTTTTATCTATTTCATGGTAACTTTTTGCTTCTCTCAAACATGTCTTTCCATGTCAATGCTATATTTGTAGTGTTAACTATTCTCACTGATTTGAATATAATTTTTATTTCTGTAATTTTTTTGTCTGAATTTTTGAGACATGTTGAAATAAGAATTGGTGGAAATTAATGACAGATTAATGAAAAAAAGATGGAAACTTGAATAAAAGGGCAATGATGAATGCTGAAAAGTCATCTAACCTTGGCAATCATGGACAGAGGCAAGAAATTGAGGAAGGAACATATGAAGATGTCAGTTGGGGTCACATTGAATTTGAGCCAATACCACATTTTTGAAGGAGACTCCTGGGAGCAGGTGCTTGGGTTTAGATTACCAGGTAGCACATGTAACCAAGTCAGTGCAGGCTGAGAACAGGAAAAGAGACAAACAGAATGGGCTCTATTGCTCTGGGTACTCCAGAGAAACAAAACCAAGAGAAGATATTGTGTGTGTGTGTGTACAAAATATTTCATATAAGGAATTGGGTTTTGTGGTTGTGGATGCCGAAAGTCCAAAAACAGGAAGCTAGAGACCCTGGAGAACCAATGGTATAAATTCCAGTCTGAATCTAAGTTCAAAGGAGGAAAAGACTTAATGTTACAGCTGAGAGACAGTCAGACAGAATTCCTTTTCAGTCACCATTTTATTATATTCAGACCTTCAACAGGTTGAGTGAGGCCCACACACATTCAGGACAGAGATCTTTACTCAGCCTACCAATTCAAATGTTAATCTCATCCAGAAATGCATTTACAGAAAGATGCAGAAAAATATTTAATCAAAACATCTGGGCACCCAGTGGCCCAGTCAAGTTAACACATGAAATTAATCAAAACAGTGGCCTAGAAGGTCCACAAATCCATAGACCGGATGTGAATGACCTTTCCCGAAGGACCAAGAAAGGCCTCAGTTTTTGCTTCTATTCAAGGGATGCCTGCATATTTTAGCTGGAGGTTGCTACATAAATTTATGATGCTCTGCATCCCCAATACCAGCAGCAAGAAGGATGACAAATGGTCCTAAGTTCTGTATTTGTAATAGTGGAAAAAGTAAAGAAATCTGATGCAAGGCATGACTGTAATGAGGAAGCACTACGAATAACCTAAGGCAAAAGAAACTGCCTGTTATTGGTGAATGATAAAACTTCTGCCTTAAGGACCAAGATTTAAAAATATATGTACATACATCCAAGATGGACTAGAATATTCACTATAGTTAGTATTCTCTACTTGTTTCTGAATGCCCAATATAGTTAATCCTCAAAATCCAAAGCAGTATTCCATTTTAATTCCCTACCTATAAGTAGTTCAAATACACTAAGCCAGGATTTGATTAGCCAGAGAATCAACTCCAATAGCAATAAGAATATTACAGGTAGAATTTCAAATGCATACTTTTGGTAAAAAGAAGACCCTGCATTATAGAATAGACAAAGTAGTCTACTGATTGAGAAAAAAATATTACTTAAATGCTAAACTAAATCAGAACAGCTGAGTACCCCAATTGTGTATTTTGACATTATTCCACTTACCAAGTTTTTAAATGATAAACAGTAAAAATCTAGATCTCAATTTAAGTACATAATCAACAAGGCACAAGCATATTATATTTTAATGAGTTCTGGTCATCATTCAGTAAATCATTCTGACTTTCTGTAAGAACCAAGAACATGGCTGCTCCAGGAGGGACTGCTACAGATCATTGTCAAGGGTGTCTACAGGCTGAGGCAGGGCCAGAGGGAGAAACAGGAGTAACCCAGGCTCCTGGGAAGTTCCAGAAGTCATAATAGGTGAACCCACTGCACTGTCTGAGTGCTTACTATTTACAATTATTTTACATGTATTTATGTGCTTGTAAAATATTTACAGCATGACTAGTAGTTAGGTACAGTCATTGACATCATCTTGGAAAGGAGGAAACTGAGGCACAGAGGAGTAAAGCAGTGAGCGAGGAACACAGCTAAGAAGTTGCATAGCTGGGATTCAAACATAGGCAATCTATCTTCAGAGCTCACATTCTTTTTTTTT
>CAUYON010077424.1:0-12619 GCA_963573935.1 Arctocebus calabarensis
TGCACAGCAGTTAAACTCCTGAATTTCAGAGAACTCTCCAACTTCCTTCTGTTGTTTTTGTCCAAGTATGTATTTCCTCCCTGAGCAGGGCCAGGCCTTACTCTCTTTTCTCTGTCAGTCGCTCTGCAGAACAGCTCCAGAAATGCAAGTAGTGGTCTTTATACCACTGTACAACCTGCTTTTAAAGGGTTCTCTCCCTGAGACACCTCAGAACGTCCTCATTGGAAGTAGTAACACTTGTAGAGAGGAGGATTCAGTTAGAAAGTGAAAATCCATGAGGAGAAAGCAATGGGGAGAGCTGCAGTGGGCAGCCTATTACTGTTTAATGAATGCCATCATTAGTAACCTCTTGCCCCACCCCACACTACACACCCCCAACTCTAAGTTCTTTTTTTTTTTTTTTTTGAGACAGAGTTTCACTGTGTCACCCTTGGTAGAGTGCCATGGTGTCACAGTTCACAGCAACCTCAAACTCTTGGGCTTAAGCGATTCTCTTGCCTGAGCCCCCAAGTAGCTTGGACTACAGGTGCCCGCTAAAATACCCAATTTATCTTTCTGTTTCGATTGTCATTGTTACTCAGCAGGCCCCAGGCTGAGTTCAAACCCACCAGCCTTGGAGAATGTTGCTAAAGCCATAACCACTATGCTACAGGTGCTGAGCCTCTACTAAGTTTCTTGAAGTTAGACATGGAACTTTTCTATTTTATTCCTTACTGTCCTAAATCTATTAGACGGGGGTCTATGTTATAGCAATAAATAGATATGAAATATATAGCTGCAAATATAATTTGGTTGAATTAAAATCTTCTTGATGTCATATTTATGGTCTGTTGTTCTTTATGTGGACACAATTTCTGTGTCACATAATGTAATTCTAAGATTTTTCTGGTATTATTGACACTTACGTAAACTCCCTTTTACAAATTTTAGCCAATAATTTCTCATGTCTTCTCTATTTTCTTCCACAAGTTTACTCAGATTAATGTTTAATCTCTTTCTACCATTACACTCTAATTACATTTACTGTACTTTGCCCCTTTTCTGAAAGGGGAAAATGTTAAAAACCCATGAAGCTAAAGGGAGAGATATTTCATCGGACTCCTCTTTAAGTAGGACATTTTATAGAGGAAACACAGAGACTTGAGAAATATATTTTCCCCTAAAGTTCAAAACCTCACTGGTGAAAAATTGTGTATGGTGAGAAGAGTTTGGCACATTCAGGATTCCCCTGGTCGAGGTTTTCTGATATCTTGTCATGATCTTATATCCCCTCTGCTTTGTCTCAGCTTCAATTTTAATACTTCATGAGAAATATCAGCCCAGGACGTGGGGTGAGTTCACGGATTCAAGGTAGATGAAGAAAACAAGGATAGATATGAAATCTGTGCAAGTTCTGGGAAAGGAAGAAGTAACAAACACAGAGAACATCTTTGGGTAAAGGAGTTCCCCACTTTGTCTGTCATGATTGACCCCTCAGCCACAACCCTGTACATTCCATACAAACACATTAGCTCACAGAGCCCCATTCCTGGACAAATGTCAACAAGATATATAGATCTGAGCACAGAATGCACCTAAAATTAGATTTCTTGTTTGTCTGCATTAATCCCTGAATTACTCAGGGTTCACTACTGCAATAGAATCAATAAACTCTGGACATTTACAGAAAGAGATTTAAAGAATTGTATCATATGTTTCTGAAGGCTAGTAAGTCCAAAATCTGCAAGGTGGAACAACAGGCTCTAGTCAGAAAAGTGCCAATGTCTGAAATTCACCTACTTATAGTATTACCCCTTGTTTTGGAAAGGTCAGTCTTTTATTCTATATAGGCCCTCAATTAATTTGATAAGCCCACCCACCCACATTATAGTAAGCAATCTGCTTTTGTCAAAGTCCCCCAATTTAAATGTCAATCTTTTTGTTTTTTTGAGACAGAATCTCACTATGTCTCCCTTAGCGTAGTGCTGTGGCCTCCCAGCACCCTCAAACTTAGGCTTAAGTGATTCTCTTCTCTCAGCCTCCCAAGTAACTAGGCCTACAGGTGTCCACCACAATGCATGGCTATTATTTTGTTGTTGCTGTAGTTGTTGTTGTTTGGCAGGCCTGAGAGGGGTTTGAACCCACCAGCTCCTGTGTACGTGGCCGTTTTGGACCTTGCCCTAACCACTGAGGTACGAGTGCTGAGCCTTAAGTGTTAATCAAAAAAGACACACACAGAAACACTCAGCATAATATTTGACCACACACATGGTTATCTTGGCCTAGCTATGTTGACACATAAAATTAATTATCATAAGTCTACCTGTTGTGCAAACATAAAATTAACTATCATAACTCTACCTTTTGCACATACACATCTCCTAAAATTATATTTCATGTTCAAATAAAGTCAATGACAGGCCCATACTCCAAACTAACTTGGTACAACTATCCTGCATAGAACAAAAAGCACCCTAACCCTTTCTTCAGGCAAGGATACAAACTCCTCAGGTGATTTTTTTCTTTTACTGGATATTTTATAATGTACACACTATTACACAAACCTAACTTGATACAATTATTCTGCATAGAACAAAAAGCACCCTAACACTTTCCTCAGGCAAGGATAAACTCCTCAGGTGATTTTTCTCTTTGTCTTGGTATTTTATAATGTACACACTATTACACAAAGCTAACAATGCTCAACTGCTATAATATGAAGTAAATACATTTTATGGTATATTGCAGGGAGGTCAGGGAGGGAAAAAAACAAATATTATCTATCTATCTATGTGCACACAATATATATACACATACGCATGCACATACATCCATATAATATAAGGAATGATTATAATTGCTGACAATTATAGTCTTCACTGCTGTAACTGATTGTATAGTTGTACCTAATCCACCTTCTTCCAATACTTATTCCATGTTCTCTTTGATCTCAGCAGGTACCTCAATAACAGTATTTCTTATCTGGTGGAGTGAACCAAACTTTCATTTTCAAAGGTCATTTCTTGGCCATTAGGTGTCCTGCCTGAATTAGATCGTGTTGTTTACGATTAACTTAATCACAGGGCATAGTAATATGAACAGACACCGTTGGGGATCTCCTGTATTCCTGACATATTCTTCATTACCTGCACTGGGGGGTAGTAGTTCAATATAATATATCCTTGTTGGTCAGGATTAATCCCCCTAGCCTGCACAGGAATTTCCTTTTTTGTCTACTGGTTCAGAGACATGACAATCTCAAAGTGGATGGATACCAGTCTTAACTTCCAGTTCAATGAAATCATTTTTGTGTCTACCAGAGAAAACATTCTTCCCTTTGGAACAAAGACCTCTAACCCAACAGACGACGAGTTTGCAAGAACAAGAGGTAAAGTTTTGCTGAGATAGAGCTGAGAGAGCAAAGAACAACTCAGACAAGTCCACCTTGGCAAGTTAGATGAATTTATTAGAGGCTACATACACAGAGTGCTCACTCTTTGCACAGGAGTTCTCAGCTATTCATTCCTGTGCCATAGTTCCCCAAATATTAGGTTCTCTGGAAACTCACTCTTGGGTGATATAGTGCTTTAGAGAGTAAAACTGCACCACCTATCCATAGTGTCACCTTAAATCTGTACTCAGAGTATGGTGAAGAGCTCTTATACTGTATATCATCCATCACATGATAGCATCAACACCAATCAAGAATGTGCAGCATAGGCTTGGCGCCTGTAGCTCAAGCATCTAAGGCACCAGCCACATACAACAGAGCTGGCGGTTCAAATCCAGCTGGAGCCTGCCAAACAACAATGTCTACTGCAACCAAAAAATAGCTGGGTGTCTTGGTGGGCACCTGTAGTCCAGGCTACTTGGGAGGCTGAGGCAAGAGAATTGCTTAAACCCAGGAGTTGGAGGTTGCTGTGAGCTGTGATACCACAGCACTCTACCCAGGGTGACAGCTTGAAGCTCTGTCTCAAAAAAAAAAAAAAAAAAAAAAAAGAATGCGCAGTATAATCAATATCCACCTTCATATATCCCTTTCAATTTTGATGATGCTATTATAGTAATATGATTTCCACTAGGCAAAAACTCTTACAATTAGTTAAAGGAAACTACATGTCAGGAATACAGTCCTATACCAGTCAGTGCTGGTATACACAAGTTGCCACTGCCTCAACAAAATGCTGAAGCACATCTCGTATGCCTTACAACTATCTTTTGGTATTTCGTTAATCTATTTTGCTCAATTTTGTTGAGCACTCCAAACTAGCACAGTGCAGCATTTCTTTTTGTGTGGTGGGGAACTTGCATTTTTCCCTTAGTGGTACTACTGCCCTTTCTATCCCTTGATTCCTGGACCCATGAATCCTGGGTACAAGAGACACAGGACCATATATTGGGCACTGAGGAAGGATATACATATAGCCTCCTGGATAACTTTGTTCCATCCCTACATGGTATTGTCATCTACCTGGCACTATGAATATGTCCTATAAAGGCCAGTTTTCTATTAAGCCAGCAGCTTAGGATGGTGGGGGCTCATGGTAATTGCAGTAAATTTCATGAACATGGGCTCATTGCCACACTTTATTTCCTGTGAAGTGAGTTCTTGGTCACAATCAATAGTCTGTGGAACACCAAGGTGGCATTCTGTTAAGTCCATGGATGGTAGCTCTGGTAGGAGCATTGTGTGCAGGAAAGGCAATTTTGTAACCAGAGTAGGAATCTCTCTCAATGAAAACAAATGCTACATCATGGAATCAGGGATGAGATGAGACCTATTGCTGGATTGCATGTTGGACACTCAGCAGCACCTGAAGCCAGGTCAACCTTGGTGTAGAAGTCCATATTGCTGACCCTATGCACAAGTTCCATTCCTAACACCAGAGAGGTCTGTTCATGAATCCTTTGGACGATGGCAGAGGTGGCTGAGGAAAGAGGTAACTGGTATTTACAGAGTGAGTCATCCTCTCCACTTAGTTATTGAAAAATCATCCTCAGTCTAGGTCACCCATTGATGAGAATTCACATGGAACACATACACACACACACACATATGTATTATTGTTTGGGATTCATTGAGGGTACAAAGATTTAGGTTACATTCATTGCATTTGTTAGGTTTAGCCCCTCTTTTAATTGTGTCCTGCCCCCAAGAGTTGTGCCTTACAACATGCCCCCAAGCCCCTCCCATTTCCCCTTTCCCAGCTTTACCATTCCCCTACTCCCCACAAAGTATTAGGTCATCTATTGCTTTCATAATAGAATTGAGTACATCAGATTCTTGCTTCTCCATTCTTGTGATGCTTTACTAAGAAGAATGCATTCCACCTCCATCCCAGTTAATACAAAGGCTATAAAGTCTCCATTTTTTTAATGGCTGAATAGTATTCCATGCTGTACATATACCACAGATTGTTAATCCATTCCTGGGTTGGTGGGCATTTAGGCTACTTCCACACGTTGGCAATTATAAATTGAGCTATGGCAAACAGTCTAGTGTAAATGTCCTTATGACACAATAATTTTGTTCTGGGTAGATGCCCAGTAATGGGATTGCAGGATCAAATGGGAGGTCAAATTTCAGATCTTTGAGGATTCTCCATGGCTATTTTTAGAGATGGGGTCTTGCTCTTGCTCAATCTGGTCTCAAATCTGTGAGCTCAGGCAATCAAGTCACTTTGGCCTCCCAGAGTGATAGGATCACAAACATTAGCCACTATGCCTGGCCCTCTTCCTAAGATTTTAAATTCCTTCCTCTGCAGTATACTATGGTTGGTATGGCATTTAAACTTCATTTAGTATAGGACATTTTTAGTCTATGTTTTAGGCAATCAGTCAAACGGAGTCCCTTCTAACTCCTAGAGCTGTACCATTAATTCTAGAATCTCTGCTTAGTGGTCCCACATCAATAAATTTATCCTATTATGATTTTATATTCCTTCAACCCTTATCCCATATCCTTAACATCTATGCTGGATGAAAACACATGTTTTCTGGACTACAGTCTGCATAAAGTATAAAAAAACAATCATTTGGGAGTATAGCATTATAAATCTAGAAGCAAAGACGAGCAGTAAGCATGGATTATGTGAATAGGCAGGCCACTACCTCAGGGAAGACTGTTATAGTTTCCTCAGAAACAGCAAGCTTAATCTCCTAAAATGGAGAGTGAGGTGTGGTGGAATATCTCCTTCTCCTGGCAGTCAGGATACCATAATTCAAGGGCAAATGTTCCCAGCCTCAACAGACCCTTTTCTTATGTAACCATTTTGATTTTCATAATCCTATTCCTTCCTATTAAACACCCCCATTTTAGCAGAAGATACCCTCGAAATTCAATTTGCTTGTAATTTATGCACTGGCAGAATGAGATTATAGATTTTGTTTTTAACAATCTAAGCTCCTTTAGAAAAAAGGAAGCCATTTTTGTCATATTTATGGCCATTGAGCTGGCAGTTTGAATCCCTAAGACCATCCATTTCTTTTCCTAAATTGTCTAGCAACATTAAGAGCTATCTAATGCCATACTTGCTATTATGACAAAGATGTTGAAAGGTATCATATACATGGTCATGCCAAATTTTTCCCGTACGAGTATTTGATTCAGAGTCTATAGTGGTGATATTTTGCATGCATATATTCTCACATCAAGCCATAAATAATCAGGGCTTCCTTTACAGTGAAAAATAAAACAACGTATTGAGATATGAATGACATATGCAAGTCTGCATATATTCAATGTATACTGTTGACTGTCAATTAAATGTGACAGTGAAGATGAAACTTACTTTTTCTCCCCCAGAGCCAACAGATGTGCAACCACTTGCTTTTTAAATCCATAAGAAATTCAGACACTTACATTGGGCCTGCACTCAGGGACTGCCACTGGTTAAAAGATGCTGAAACAGCATGGAAAGGCTGTCCTGCCTACAGACCCTGGCCAAAGCCAATAACAGTGCCAAGATTCAGATTCCCTGATCTAGTAGGCCAGGACATTTCTTGAAGGTAGTTCACAGTAGACTTCCTGTCCCATTCACAGTTGCACTGGATCCTACTTGCAGACGACACTTTCTCCAGTTATGTCTATACATCTTAGTTCATTCTATTGACTTGGGCCACCTCAGCTATGTCCAAGACGACACATTTGTTTCCTATTTGGGTTTCCTGACAACATCTTAATCTGAATACACTTATGATCCTGGATTTGTAGCCCAAGCTTCACATTAGTGGGCCAATCACGGCATATAGGATGAACTTTCCATTCTCGATATCATACCCAAGCTGCAAGGGTCATTGGGTTTTTAATGACATTTAAAGGACAGGCTTTTATGTTGACTTTCTTTGAAGAACCTTGAGTTTTTGGTATGAAATATTTTCACAGTACTTGTGTAACTCTTAACTCTATTCCATACAGAGGAAATATAAGATTGTCAGGACATAGTATTTTATACTATGTCTTTTATCTTATACTATGTCCTAACAATAAGACACCTTCAAGTTTTAAACTGACATGATGGGTTTCTTGAACAAGTTTTAAGAAGCTTTGAAATAACTTAAGAAATAGTAGTAAGAAGCTGAGAATTTGGAATGTGATATCAATTAAAAGATGTGTTGGAAGACAGAGAACGCGCTTCTGAACCCTTGAAACACTCCTTCACTACATTCTTTAAAACTAAAGAAATTAGTTCTGTGCAGTTGAGAGGTAAGAGAGTGCCATTTAATAAATGAACACAAGTGCTTTGTCTTTAGTCCGTGAGAAGTAAATTGTACAAATGAAACTTTCTCTTCACTTCAAAAAAATTAAAAAATTAAAAAATAAGTGAATGAAAATCAATTTTCAGGCTCTGGGCAAAGAGATACTAATGGCATCTTTGCTGATCATGCAAGTAAAATAAAGTAAGGATTACGGGTCAAATGTCCACAAATCCCTAGTTTTTTCTGGGATCCACATCTAGAGAAAGGAATTGGTACCTTAGAAAGAAATTCAGCTTCTGCAAGTGATTTTAACTGTTCTTAAATACATAGAACCCAAATGATGTCACTTCTTAAAGTGAGGAATGAGTGTAGGGTTTATGAGCAGACTGAACACACATACACTATGAAAGCACCTCCCAGAATTAAAGTTTATTGAGAGTGACTGGTCTAGAAATGTGAGAGGTATAGACTCATTTTGCCCTTGGGAACTGAAACAATCTTCCTTTGTCTCAGAAACTAGATATTTGATATTAATGAACTCACTGCTAGATCAGGATCCCAAACCAATACATTAAGCTATGATTTAGGATAGAGTTTTCTAGGTTAGGTTGAGGTACCTGGAAGGATGAACATAGGAAAATAAGTAAGGAAGAAAGAAAAGTCAGAAGGAATCTCCTACTCAAAATGAACCTACAAACAAACAGGATACATGAAAATAGGTAATGTATATCCACGCATAGCCCCAATATATAAAAAGTAGAAAGCAAAGGAAAAGGTAATAAAATAAAACAAGACCTTTAAACACATCTATTATTGCCAATATATCTAGCATATTAAAATTAACCAAGAGTAGTAAGTTCAACAAACATAATTTACAAAGTATGTGGTAGACAAAACAATGACCCTCCAGAAGATATCCTTATTCTAAACGAGAACTTGAGATTATGTTGAATTATATGGCAAAATGGGTTCAGTCCTTAAAGTAAGGAGATTATCCTGGTTTGTCTGGATGGCTCAAATGCACTCAGAAAGTTCTTAGCGGTAGAAAAGGGAGTCAGAATAGGTCAGTGAGAGGAAACATGACTATGGCAGAAAGGCAGAAGTAACATTGCTGGCTTTGAAGAGGAAGGAAAGGTGCTATTAGAGGCTAGAAAAACCTGGGAAAAAAATTTTCTTCCCAAAAAACATTCAGCCTTATAAATCCCTTTGCTTCTAGCTCAGTGGAATTTATCCTGGACTTCTGATACATCTGTTGTCTTAAACCATGAAGCTTTTTTAATAGTAGCTACAGAATAATAATATATCCCAGTGCCCCCAAAAGTTTTTGTGTATTTTAAGTATGCATGAAATACACGTGGACATTTTAATCTACTATTGAGAAAACTGAAAAGCTACATTAATGAAGAGATATGTCATTTAAAAATACTTATAACATGATATACAATATTATAATCAGATCAAATATTTCCATATTAATATACAGATTCAATACATACATGAGTCAAATTAAAGCCCTAAGAGTGTGTGTGCTTGTGTGGCAAATTGAGAAACTGCTAACAAAACATTCATGGCAATGCAAGGCATAGAGAATGACTAAGAAAATTTTAAAGAAAAAATGGGAAGATTTACTCTCCTCTATCAAGTACAGAGAAAATTTTAATTATATTTATGTAGTATTGGTGCAAGTTTATAGAAATAGACTAATTAAAGAACAGTGAAAGTATAGAAACATTCTCAGTCTTTTGAGAATTCTACCTCAACAGATTGTGTCTGATTGATCTTAGTTTGAATCTCTAGGGGATGCAAAATCTACAGGCCACTAAAACCCTCAAGCTACATTTTATCCCAAGAGAAAGGAGTTAATACAGTGACTTCCATCCCTTGTGTGGGAATAGAAAATGGAGGGGCCCATATAACCTGAGTTCTGTCCTGGAAATACAGGAAAATGCATAAACATTCATTTTGCCTCTTACTAGAGTATTTCCCAGCCTAAAGTTGAACTTACTTTTCACTAATCCTATAAATTTAGAGACAGAGAGAGCCTGGTGAGTGGAAAACTGTGGTCAATTAGGGAGGAAAAAAACTCTAAACTGCCTTTGTGATTTAATGAAATAACAGAGCCTCTGGTTTGTTCAAGGTACGAATTGGGGCTGTTCCCTGGGAAAACATGACTGTGGGTAAAAGGAGTCCTGACACTGATGGCTCTATCATAAGAAGATTTGAGAGGCGGGAGGCTCAATTTCACATCAGACCAGCTAACATGACTAGTGGTACAGCAGAAAATTCAGGAGGAAAATGTTCTGTGGGTAGAAGAAATGCGAGCAGAACGGGCCTTGACAGAACCCATAGACCTTGGTTTGGATATTTTCTTTTGGCTACCCTTTCCCATTTTAATGATTAGTGATTTATGTTTCTCGTCCTAAAATGTATTCTTAGTAACTCAGGGCAAATGTGCTTCCTATTAGGAGACGTGAATCTATGCTCCAAGAGTTTGAAATGCAATTCAGCCTAACCTGGTGAGACATTTTTGGTGTTTCTAAGTCTTTTGGTTTTCAAACTATAGGAGGTCATGTGACCAGCATTTTAAGGAGGACAAGACTATTTTGGTCTGTTATTCAAATAAGAAGTTATTCAAATAAGAACAGACCTAGGGATGTGACATAGAGCAGACTTTCAGGGAACTGCCTTTGGGCAGTGGGATCAGTTGCCTTCTCTTAGGTAGATATAATATCTACATTTAGTCTAATTACGGGCTCTGCTGATGGCAAACCTATGAGATGGAAGCTCACTATGCTAGCTCTCTGTGACTCGTGACTGGACAAAGACATCACCAAGTCCCATATAGCTCTATTCACTCTACATCCCTTATGGACAAGGCTATAAATCCCTGCTAAACGATCATATGAGCTGTTGTGACTTGCTCACAAAATTCACTGCCTCTCTTAAAAATCTTTTTAGGGGACCTTGTAAACTTGTTGGGGAGGGTAAGACCCAAACATGGCTCGTGTTCTGTGGGGCCTCTCCAATGCTGAACTCCCTAGTATCAATTTTCTCATTCCCTTTCCTTTCCTTTTCAAAGTACTCCATAAAATAGGTGATACAGGGTTAAAACTCACAGGGTGTCTTCACTGCCAAAGGAACCTTCAAAGGTAGCCTCTACATAGTACAAAGCTAGAGATTCCCATAGACTGAGTCCAAGCATTGAAAACATTGGGTACAACATCTTAATTATTCTTTCTTTCATATCTAGGAGGTGAGAATGTGCTTGTGTGTCTTTGCTGATAGAACTAGGTATTTTTGGAAGCATTGTCACACTAACTGGTAGAGTCATCTGTCCTTCTAACATGAGGAAACAGAGATGCTGTGAGGTTTAGGATGTTGCCCCTCAAGTCATAAATTATTCTGAACATGCTGTTCTCTGCTTGAGTAAGGGTAATGATGCTTAACTTGACTCTGTGTGTTTCTCCATACATACATTCTCTCATATTCACATCCAAGTAAGCATATGTTGTAATTTGTCTATTTTTAATCCCTGTGGAACAAAACTCCCATACCACCAACAGCACTGAAATTGGACCTTTTTCTTCTTCTTCTGTCATTATTTTTTCTCCTGCTTTCTTTAGTTATTTTATTAGAGCCATTGTCTGAAACATATTTGCTCTAGAAAAATCCACCTTTCCCCTTTCCTCACAATTCATTTTCATCTAATTGATATTCTTTAAAATTTTTAGTATTCTCCCTCCCTTTTCTGCACTCTCCTTTCTCTCACACTGGTTTGTTTTTTCCTCTTTTAAGCTTGTGTTTATCCTAAATAATCTGCATTGAGAAAGGAACACAGATAATTATGTTTAATCATAGACAATTACTGCCCTACTACCATACCACTTTTGTATGGTTTATTAGTAAATATATAAAGATGTGAAATAGGGCCAAGAGCAAAGAGAAGGGGCGAGAGCCAGTCGGTTATGTATTTGACAGGTCTTCTTGGGGATAAGCAGTGCTGCTATTGTGGGAGCCCAGAATGTGACAGTGGAATTCTCCACTGAGTTTCAGTACCAGAGTAAACTGTTAGCCTTCACAAGCCATTATGACAGTTGGTTTTTCTTTAGGGCTTGCGGACCAGAGAAACCCAGACAGAAGAAACCATGTATAATTTGAGCTGTTACAACCCTAGCTCCTTTACTTTTGTTGGAATCCCTGGCCTGGAGAAGTTCCACATGTGGATTGGGATTCCCTTTTTGATCATTTATGCAGTGGCTCTTGTGGGCAATAGCATCCTCCTCTATCTCATTGCAGCTGAGCGCAGCCTCCACGAGCCCATGTTTTTCTTCCTCTCCATGCTGACCACCACCGACCTCATCTTGTCCACGGCCACAGTGCCCAAACTGCTCAGTAACTTCTGGCTTGGCTCCCAAGAAATTACCTTCTTTGGTTGTCTCACTCAGATGTTCTTTCTCCACTTCAGCTTTGTAGTGGACTCAGCCATCCTGCTGGCCATGGCGTTTGATCGCTATGTGGCCATCTGCTTTCCCCTGAGATATTCCACTATTCTCACTCCGCATGTGGTCATCAAGCTTGCAGTGAGCATCATCGGGAGGAGCTTCTTTGTCATCCTGCCAGCTGTTTTTCTTCTAAAACGGCTACCCTTTTGCAGGACACGTGTTATCCCACACACATACTGTGAGCATATAGGTGTCGCACGTCTGTCATCTGCTGACATCTCCATCAACGTCTGGTATGGATTTTGTATACTTCTCATGACTGCCATTTCAGATGTGATCTTCATTGCTGTTTCATATGTGTTCATCCTCCATGCTGTCTTTCATCTCTCATCCCAGGGTGCCCGCCAAAAGGCCCTCAGTACTTGTGGCTCCCATGTCTGTGTTATCCTCATGTTTTACACACCTGCCTTCTTCTCCATCCTTGCTCATCGCTTTGGGCA
>CAUYON010077428.1:0-20915 GCA_963573935.1 Arctocebus calabarensis
TTTTTTCTATAAGAACATTACTCTTACTTGGATTGTGCTGGTACACATTCTTCTTAGCATAGTATCTCAAGAATGGTAGATAAGGTATTCAGCCATTCTATGAAGCTCATTTATAGATTTCTTTTTAAGTGTTTTTAACCAATTTTTAGAACAATATTATGGTTAATGGGGCATGGGGGGTAAGGGGAGGATGGGTAGAGGGAGGGTAAATGTTGGGATCACACTTATGGTTCATCTTAGAAGGATACAGGTGAGGCTCGGCGCTTGTGGCTCAACGGGCTAAGGCACCAGCCACGTACACCTGAGCTGGCGGGTTCGAATCCAGCCCGGGCCCGCCAAACAACAATGATGGCTGCAACCAAAAAATGGCCAGGTGTTGTGGCAGGCACCTGTAGTCCTAGCTACTTGGGAGGTGGAGGCAGGAGACTCGCTTGAGCCCAGGAATTGGAGGTTGCTGTGAGCTGTGATGCCACAGCACTCTATCCAGGGTGACAGCTTGAGGCTCTGTCTCAAAAAAAAAAAAAAAAAGGAAGGGTACAGGTGAAACTTACTAAATGCAGAATACAAATGTTTTCATACAATAAACAAGAAAATCCCATGAAGGTTATGTCGAACAGTTGGATGAAAATATTTCAGACTGTATATGAAGCCAGCACATTGTACCCCATGTTGCACTAATGCACACAGCTATGATTTAATAAAAAAAAAAAAGAAAGAACAAGTAAGTGGAAAAGCATTTTTAAAAGACCCTAACTACAACCACAAGAAAAAAACTTACAAAAACTTAGAAATATGCAAGACTTATATTAAAAAAAAATCCTAGCCCAGCAAGGTGGGTCATGCCTATAATCCTAGCACTCTGGGAGGCCAAAGCAAGTAGATTGCTTGAGCTCAGAAGTTCAAGACCAGCCTGAGCAAGAGCAAGACCCTGTCTCTACTAAAAATAGAAAAAATTAGCCGACATTGTGATGGGCACCTGTAGTCCCAGCTACTCAGGAGGCTGAGACAAGAGATCACCTGAGCCCAAGAGTTTGAGGTTGCTGTGAGCTATGATGACATAGCACCCTATAGACAGAGTGACAGAGTGAGACTGTCTCAAAACAACAACAAATACCTAAGTTGCTACTCACCAAAGAATATATACAAATGGCAAACAACCTCATAAAAAGATATTCAATATCATTAGCTATTAGGGAGATGCAAACTCAAATCATGAGATATCATCACATGTCTAGTAGAATGGCTAAAATAAAAAATGATGATAATACCAAATGCTGACAAAGATGAGGGGAAACTGGATCTCTCATACATTTTTTTTTTTTTTTTGTAGAGACAGAGTCTTACTCTATCACCCTCGGTAGAGTGCTGTGAAGTCACAAGCTCACAGCAAAATCCAGCTCTTGGGCTTAGGCGATTCTCTTGCCTCAGTCTCCCAAGTAGCTGGGACTACAGGCGCCCGCCACAGTGCCCGGCTAATTTTCTTGATGCAGTTCACCGGGGCCGGGTTTAAACCCACCACCCTCGGTAATGGGGCCAGCGCCCTACTTGCTGAGCCACAGGCACCACCCTCTCATACATTGTTGATGCAAATGTAAAATGGTATAGCCACTTTAGAAAACAGTTTGTCAGTTTCTTAGAAGACTGAGCATGTACTTACTACAAACCAACAATTACACTGTTGGGTATTTATTCTAGAAAAATGAAAAGCTTTTCACACAAAAAGCTATACATAAATTTTCACAGAAGCCTCATCTTTAGTAACCTGAACTTGAAACAACACATGCCTTTCAAGGGTGGACAGAGCAGACAAACTGGACTCCATCTGTACAATGAAATACTTCTCAGCAATGAAATGAAAAAATGATTGATATGTGCAACAAATTGAATTAATCTCAAGGTATTTACTTAGTGATAAAAGCTGATTTCAAATGGTCTTGGTTATGTAACAATGTCAAGATAACCTAATTATAGAGAAGAAGAAGAAGAAAGAAATGGTTACTGTTATAATTTAAGGATGTTAAGGATGGAGAGATAGATATAACTATCTTTATGGTATTGCAGGAGGAAATTTCTTGGTGGTTGGGTGGCACCTGTGGCTAAAAGGAGTAGGGCGCCGGGCCCCATATGCCAGAGGTGGCGGGTTCAAACCCAGCCCTGGCCAAAAAAAACTGCGGAAAAAAAAAAATTCATTGGTGGTAACAGAATGGTTATCTTTATTGTATCTGTGGTTGCACAAATGTATGTATGGAACAGAATTGCATAGAATTACACATAAACACTCTAATGGGAGTATGTCTTAGTCTTAGTTTGGGCCGCCATAACAAAATACCATAGACTAGGTGGTTTAAACAAGAAACCATAGACGAGGTGGTTTAAACAGTTCTGGAGTCAGGAAATTTCAAAATGAATGAACCAGCAGATGTAATGTCTAATGAGAGCCCTCTTCCTGGTTTGCAGATGGTCCCCTCTTGCTATTTCTTCTCATCTTTTCCTTTACGAGAGCACCCCTGGGCCTCTTCCTCTTCTTAGAAGGATACGAACCCCCATCCTGGGGCTCCACGCTCATGACCTCATCTAAACCTCATTACCCCCCAAAGGTCCTGCTTCCTGATACCATTGAGGGTTAGAGTTCCAACATATGAATTTGGGAGGGGCGCAAATGTTTGGTCCCTAACAGAGAGCATTGTAAAACTGGTAAAACCTAAATTAGGCCTATTCAACAGTATTGTACCAGTGTTAATTTCCTGGTTTTAATATATTTAGGTAAAATGTTACCATTGGAAAAATGTTGTATTATATAATAAAATGTTATATTACATATAATGCCGGCTATTCCCCCCCCACCCCAGTTCCTGTCATAGAGCACCTGAAATCCTTGGAATTTCTTGAGTGATAGGAGTATATTTTGACAGCACCTGTTTAATGTTAAGGAGGTGACTAAGGGTGGAGCCCATCAATAGCCTCAGGGCAGGGCTAGTCACTAGATAGACTAGGTGATTAGAGGATTGAAACTTTCAGCCTGATCTACTGACCTCTAGGGTAGAGAGTGTGGGGGGAAGGGCTGGATATCAAGCACTATAAAAACTCTTGAAGGACGAGATTTGGTGAGATGAACATAAAGACGTGCTGGGAGGGAGGCAGGCACAGAGAGGGCATGGAAGCTCGGTGCCCCTCCACACACAATCCCATCCCTCTCTTCATCTGTCTGTTCACCTGCATCCTTTATTATAACCTCTAAAATAAGCTGGTAAATGTTAAGTAAATTTTCCCTGAGTTCTAGAAGCTATTGTAGCAAATTAATGGAGCCCAAGGAGGAGGTCGTGGAAGTCCCAGTACTCAGCTTGAAGTCAGAAGCACAAGTGACAATCTACTACTTGTAACAGGTGTCTGAAGTGGGGGGCAGCCCTGTGGGACTGAGCCCTCAACCTGTGGGCTCTGACGCTATCTCCAGGTAGATAGCACCAGAATTGAATTGAATGACAGGTTCCCTAGTTGATGTCCCCTGGAGAACTGCTGGGCATACATGGGAAAACCCACACATAGCTGTTACAGAGATGTTCTGTATTGTGCCTGTGAGGAGAGAGAAAGGATCATTTGTCTTTTCCTTTACGAGAAGCTAGTTTGTGCATGATTTACAAATTCCTTGTACTATTTATACAACTTCTTGTGATTTTATAACTATTTCAAAATAAAAAGCTTTCTTTTTAATTGCTTCTGAAAAAACTACAAAGAGATATCACTTCATATACACTAGGATTTCTATCATAAAAAAGATAGATAATAAGAAGCATTGATTAATGTGGAAAAATTGGAACCCTCATTCTTTAGTAGTAGAAATATTAAGTGGTATAGCCATTTGGAAAACAATTGGGAAGTTTCTCAAAAAACTAAGCATAGAGTTCCTTTATGACTCAATAATTCTCCTTCTAGGTATCTGTCCAGAGAAATTGAAAACTATGTCTATGTCTAGGCTGGGCACCCGTAGCTCAGTGGTTAGAGTGCTGGCGCCCAAGCACCTGAGGTGCTGGGTTCAAACACCACCCAGGCCTGCTTAACCAAAAAAAAGGAAACTTATGTCTACACCGAAACTTACACCTGAATGTTCACAGCGGCATTATCATAATAGACAAAAGTAGAAACAACTCAAATGCCTATCAACACATGAATCAATAAATAAGATGCAGTATATCCATTCAACAGAATATTATTCCATGATAAGAAGGAATGAGGTACTGATATACACTAAAACATGGATGAACTTGAAAACATTATGCTAAGTGAAAAAGAAGCCAGTCTCAAATATTCCATTCACACGAAATATCCAGAATAGTCAAATTTATAGAGACAGAAAGTTGATTGGTGGTTACCAGGGGTTAGCGGTCAGTAGGGAGTTAAAGGTGATGATTAAAGGGGAATAGGTTTTTGGTGGGGAGGAGGAATGATAAAAATGTTCTAAAATTGATTATGCTGATAGTTGCGCAACTCTGAATATACTAATAGCTACTGAACTGTACACTTTAAACGGGACATAGAGGCTCAGTGCCTGTGGCTCAAGTGCCTAAGGTGCCAGCCATATACATGTGAACTGGTGGGTTCGAATCCAGCCCGGGCCCGTCAAAAAACAATGACGGCTGCAACCAAAAAATAGCCGGGCATTGTGGTGGACACCTGTAGTCCCAGCTACCTGTGGGGCAGAGGCAGGAGAATCACTTGAGCCTAGGAGTTGGAGGTTACTGTGAGCTGTGATGCCACGGCACTCTACCCAGGGGGACAGCTTGAGGCTCTGTCTCCAAAAAATAAATAAATAAATAAAAAAAAATAAACGGGACATAGAAGTTAAATCTTTTAAGTCAACAGATGTAAGAAAAAAATAGAGAACACCCCAGAAATATAGGGTCTTTGTTGAAAAAAGCAGCCTAGAGGATTTGGACTCCAGCGATATTGTCAATAAATCTTTATGAGAGCCAGGGTGGGGAAAAAAATAATATTGACACTGACATGGAAGCTAAAAAATGTGATCTTATGGAGGTCGGGACTAGAATGCTGGTTACCAGAGGTTGGGAAGGGTGTGGTGGGGGAGGGAATGAAGAGCGGTAGCTTAGTTGGTACAAACACACACTTGGGTAGGAGTAAGTTCTAGTATTCAATAACACAATAAAGCCCCTAGTTAACAATATCACACATTTCAGAATGGCCAGAAGAAATTTGAAATGTTCCAAATACAAAGAAAAAATAAATGTTTGAGACAGTGGATATCCTAGATACCCTGATTTGATTGTTATACTTGTTACGCATGTATCAATATCATACATACCTCATAATTATGAATCAATGAAAAAAGCTCCAAGCACCAAGTTAGCCACTTAATATGAAAAGGTATCAGTTATTTTCTCCTCAAACGTTGCTTCTTCTCCTTTATCTCTCTTCCATTCTTCTACAAATACAGTTCAGTCTATATTAAACTTTTTAACTTTCTTTTCTTTCTTATTTTTTTAAGACAGAGTTCCACTATGTCCCCTCGGTAGAGTGCTGTGGCGTCACAGCTCACAGCAACCTCAAACTCTTGGGCTTAGGTGATTCTCTTGTCTCAGCCCCCCAAGTAGCTGGGACTACAGGCGCCCACTATAATGCCCAGTTATTTTTTGTTGCAGTTGTCATTGTTGTTTTAGCTGGCCCGGGCTGGGTTCAAACCTGCCAACTTTCGTGTATGTGGCTGGTGCCATAACCACTGTGCCACAGGCGCCAAGCCATTAACTTTATTTTCTATACATACATTGTATTACATTATTTTCCATCTTCTTGTTTCTCTAAGTTTGTTTGGAAATCTTTTTTCTCACCTAGTTTTTAGTTATCTCTTCAAATGTATCTAATGTGATAAACTCGTTTATTGCTTTTTTTTTTTCTTTTTTGAGACAGAGTCTCACTTGCTCACTCTTGGTAGGGGAATAGGAATTGAGCAGATGTTGACCAAAAGAGAGCAGCACCTGTCATGGATGCCTTTTTATAACTTTGTTTCACTTTACTTATGAGAATTATGACCTACTCCAAATTAAATTTGCCAAGCATGGTGGCTCCTAGTCCCAGCTATTCAGGTGGCTGAGGCAATAAGGATCACTTGAGCCCAGGAGTTCCAGGTTCAGGGAGTTGTGATCTCACCACGGCACTGTAGCCAAGGCTACAGGGCAAGACCCCATCTCTAAGAAAAGAAGAAGGGGAGGGGAGGGGAGGGGATGCGGAGGGGAGGAGGAGGGGAGGGAAGGGAAGGGAAGGGAAAAGGGAAGGGGATGGGAGGGGAGGGGAGGAGGGAGGAAGGGATGAATCCTCTCCTCTCTACATCTGGGTTGAGACTCCGAATGCCTGCTAGATAGAGCTGCTTTGCTCTTGGAGATGGTTAAGATGCACTAATTAGTTAGAGGCACTACATGATTTTATATTACAAGCAGCTGAGAGGTGAGGCGGGGAGAAAGAATAAAACAGACTGAATTTCCAGTTGAATTCCTCAACTGGGAGAAATGAATCAGGGAACAGCAGCTATGTGAACACTGGGGGAGTTGGCTGAGCCCAGTGGGAAAGTCGGGGTGGCAGCCCTGGGGACTGCAGAGCAGACTTCACTCCACCTGCACTGGAGGGAAAGACGGGGAAAGAACTCGTGGCATGGGTGCAGCTTGCTTCAATATGACTCCAACTGTGCCACCCTTGGAGTTTTGGAGACTGGGCTACCAACCTGGGAAATCTGGAGGTAACTGGACTACTGGATGGAATTGCCCATCCCTGGGGTTAGGGAGCCAGGCCATCTCTGACTAAAATGGAAACTCGCAGGGAGGAAGGGAAGGAGGGTTCAGGGACAGAGGCCCTAGATGAGGGTAGGGGTCAGCTGCATGCCTTGCTCAAGGGCATGCTCCCAGTAGGAGGAGGTGGACTGGCCCCTGGCGAAGGCCAAGAGCTGCCAGGCAGGGGATTGGGGGAGGGGCAGTGCCACAGGACTCCCTGTTAGTTTAGGCGCAACTGAGGCCACACCTGATAGCAATGAAAACTCTCACTCCCTCCCATCCCGAAACTCCCCCAGATGGTACTTTTCTTCTGAAAAGCCGTTCCAGGAAAATCTTGCTATAAAAGTAACAGGGTGGGGCGGCGCCTGTGGCTCAAAGGAGTGGGGTGTTGGCCCCATATGCCGGAGGTGGCGGGTACAAACCCAGCCCCGGCTAACAACTGCAAAAAAAAAAAAAAGAAAAAGTAACAGCTTGATTTTAGCTGGGGAAAGGCCTGTGGACAGGAAGAAGAAAGAGCAGAGCAGCCTACAGCCACACCGATGCAGGATGCTCTCTAATGCGCAGGTCCCAGAAGAGCTGAGGCCAGTGGTTTTGAAGCAGCAGGTGGTGAGTGACAACCAACACAGATTTGTGGAGTGTGAAACTGTAGCCTACTCTGGGGCCGCGGGGTGGGGCATCCCTGAAGGACTGGACGGGGAGACTTGATTAAGAAGGATGGGAACTTACTTAAATCAGTCTAATGAGGGTATTGACTTTGATATGTACAGCAACAGGCAAGAATATTCATAGTAGTATTATTTGTGATACCCCCCAAACTGGAAAATTTTAGAACGGGTACATTGTGGTACAGTCACACGATCCCATGTACAGCAGTCAAATTGAGACAGAGTTATAAGCAACGATGTGGTTAAACCTCAAATATGATGAGTACAGTCATCAAGTCACAAAAGAACAGTTCCATTTGCAAAAGAAAATTAAAAATAGATAAAAACCATTGCTTACAAGTGACATGCAGGTGGTAAAACTATAAGGAAAGGCAAAGAAAGCGTTATCACAAAGTTAGAAAACACAGGGAAGGGGCGGAGCCTGTGGCTCATGGAGTAGGGCCCCCGGCCCCATATACCAAAGGTGGCGGGTTCAAAACCCGGCCTTGGCCAAACTGCAAAAAACAGAAAAATAGCCGGGCACTGTAGCAGGTGCCTGTAGTCCCAGCTACTCGGGAGGCTGAGGCAAGAGAACCACCTAAGCCCAGGAGTTGGAGGTTGCTGTGAGCTGTTTGACGCCACCGCACTCTACCGAGGGCGATAAAGGGAAAGAAAGAAAGAAAGAAAACGCAGAGAAGCTTATTATTATTATTATTATTATTATTATTATTATTATTATTATTGGTTTTTTTCGGCTAGTCAAGTGAAGCAGTGGGAGTGGAGAAGGAACAAAGGAATCTGTAACTGGTTGTGATCAATTAGTTGTAAACACCACTGCACTCGGACCAGAGGTAAGGGACTGCTTCTGGAAGTTTAGAAATCTATTTCTTTTCTTTCTTTCTTTTTTTTTGTTTTTTAGACAGTCTCACTCTGTTGCCTTCAGTAGAGTGCTATGGCCTCATAGCTCACAGCAACCTCAAACTCTTAGACTCAAGTGATCCTCTTGCCTCAGTTTTTCATTTTTAATAGAGATGGGGGTCACATTCTTATAAAAGGGAGGTAGTTTTAAACTTCAAAAAAGGATCAACTTATAAATTAAAATATCATTCTACCTATAATTATAGGTTCCTTAGAATGCTCCCTCAGCCTGGCATTGAAAGCTGCGCATAGAGGCTTTACTAAATATGTACTGAGACCATATAAACAAAGTTTGCTTTTATAAAAACAAGATGGTGGGAGAAGATATATTAAACTCATACAACCAGTATAAGATTAGTTTAGTTGCACCATGGCTGGTGGGCCTGTAATCCTAGCACTCGGGAAGGTTGAGGTGGGAGATTGCTTAAGCTCAGGAATTCAAGACCAGCCTGAGCTAGAGTGAGACCCCATCTCTACTAAAAATAGAAAAAATTAGCCAGACATTGTGGTGGGCACCTGCAGTCTCAGCTACTTAGAAGGGAGGCTGAGTAAGGAGGATTGCTTGAGCCCAGAATTTGGAGGTTGCTGTGAGGCTAGGCCGATCCCATGGTACTCTAGCCAAGGGAACAGAGCAAGACTCTCTCTCAAAAAAATTAAGCTTCAACAAATCAGTAAGAAAAACTACCCAATAAAAAAATGAGCCATGAAATGGCAATTCACAGAAGAATAAACTCTAATAGATAAGATATGGGGGGTGAGGGGAGAGGAGAAAAGGAAGAGTAAAAAAAAAGTTTGAACTCTCTTAGTGATAAATGAAATGCAAATAATGAGAAGCAATTGCATACCAATGTGGGTTGGCAAAAATGTTAAAAGTGGGATAATATTGAGCATTGGTAAAATGTGGAGAAATGAAAATTCTCATCACTATTCAATTCACTCTTAACACTTGAGAAAGCAATTTGACAGTATTAGGAAAGCCGACCTCCCTAGACCTAATGATTCCGTTTCTAGGTACCAACTGGGGAAACCTGGCTTGTATGCATAAGCAGATACTACACTTATACAAGGATGTTCATTAGAGCACTACTTAGAACAGCAAAAAATTGAAAGTGCTGTTTCTGTACAGACAAAACATGGTAAATTATGGCATATTCTTAATTTTATGTAAACCCAAATGAATACTCAATCAACTGTCAACATGAATGCCTAATATACTGCTGAACTGGAAAAAACATATGCAGGACAATACTCATGTAGTGTGATAGCCTTAACCTTAAGAAACATGTAAAACTCTACCATGTATTTCTGAGATCCAGAACACAGCAAAAGCATTAGGTAAAAATGTAAAGAGAAACACCTCATACTCATGATATGTTTGATATTGTTTTCCTCCTACAAAAAGAGAAGTAGGATTGGGAAAAGAACAAAAGGACTTCAACTAGATTGGTAACATTCTACTTCTTAAAAGAATTGAAGCCAAGAAAGCAAACTTAAGATTTATTAAATTGGGGTGTTAGGGCCAGGTCTGGTGGCTCCTACCTGTAATCCTAACACTCTGGGAGGCTGAGGCAAGTGGATTGTTTGCGCTCAGGAGTTCGAGACCAGCCTGAGCAAGATTGAGACCCCCATCTCAGGTGTTGTGGCAGGAACCTATAGTCCCAGATATTTGGGAGACTGAGGCAAGAGGATCGCTTGAGCCCAAGAGTTTGAGGTTGCTATGAGCTATGATGATGCCATAGCCCTGTACCCAGATGACAGAGCGAAATTCTGTCTCAAAAAAATAAAATAAGGGCAGCACCTGTGGCTCATCGAATGGGGCGCCAGCCCCATATAACGAAGGTGGGTTCAAACCTGGCCTTCGCCAGACTGCAAAACAGAAAAATAGCTGGGTGTTGTGGCAGGCGCCTGTAGTCCCAGCTACTTGGGAGGCTGAGGCAAGAGAATCACCTAAGCCCAGGAGTTGGAGGTTGCTGTGAGCTGTATGATGCCATGGCACTCTACCGAGGGCGATAAAATGAGACTCTGTCTCTCAAAAAAAAAAAAAAAATAATAATAATAAATAAATTTGTTTGTTATATTATTCTCTATGATCTTCATGTTTAAAGTTTTCATTAAAGCAAAACAAAACAAAAAACCTGAGAATTTTCCTAAAAAAATTTTTTTTTAACTCAGAATTGGATTATACCTAACAAGATAATAAACACACTTCACAGTATGCTTCAGTGTTCGATGCCAAAGGTCTCTCTGACACAGGTTAGAAGTGTTTGAAAGTAGACTCAGTAACATAGAAATAAATCCTTTGCAGGTGCAGTGGCTCACACCTGTAATCCCAGCACTTCGGAAAGCCAAGGTGGTAGGATCTCATGAGGCCAGGAGTTCAAGACCAGGGTGAGCAAGACCCCATCTATACAAAAAGTAGAAAAATTAGCCAGGCATGGTGGTCCTAGATACCCTGGAGCAGCAGTTCTCAACCTGTGGGTCCCGATTCCTTTGTAAGAGTGAACATATTCGTGGCATTAGGAAGGTTGAGAACCACTGCCCTGGAGGCTAAAGCAGGAGGCTCACTTTAGCCCAGTAGTCGAAAGTTGCAGTAAACTGTGATCACGCATTGCACTCTAGACCAGAAACAGAGAGACCCAGTCTCCAAAGAAACAAAAAAATGCTCTACTGACTTTTAACTGACACACACAAGAATATCTATAAGAGGGCGGTGTCTGTGGCTCAGTAAGTAGGGTGCCAGCCCCATATACCAAAGGTGGCGGGTTCAAACCCAGCCTCGGCAGAACTGCAAAAAAAAAAAATAGCCGAGCGTTGTGGCAGGCGCCTGTAGTCCTAGCTACCCAGGAGGCTGAGCAAGAGAATCACCTAATCCTCCTAATCCCAGGAGTAGGAGGTTGCTGTGAGCTGTATGATGCCACGGCACTCTACAGAGGGCAATAAAGTGAGACTCTGTCTCTACAAAAAAACAAACAACAAAAAATATATATATATAAAATAAATTGTTTTCTTGGTCGGGCATAGTGCGTCACACCTGTCATCCCAGCACTAGGGAGGTTGAGGCTGGTAGATTGCCTGAGCTCACAGGTTCGAGACCAGAGTGAGATCTCGTCTCTAAGAAAGTAGCCAGGCGCTGTGGCAGGCACCTGTAGTCCCAGCTACTTGGGAGGCTGAGGCAAGAGAATCACTTAAGCCCAAGAGTTTGAGGTTGCTGTGAAATATACCACGGCACTCTACTAATGGCGACAAAGTGCAACTCTATCTCAATAAATAAAGGCTCGGCGCCTGTGGCTCAACGGGCTGGGGCGCCAGCCACAAACAACGGTGATGGCTGCAACCAAAAAATGGCCGGGCGTTGTGGCGGGCGGCTGTAGTTCCAGCTACTTGGGAGGCAGAGGCAAGAGACTCGCTTGAGCCCAGGAGTTGGAGGTTGCTGTAAGCTGTGATGCCACTGCACTCTACCCAGGGCGATAGCTTGAGGCTCTGTCTCAAAAATAAATAAATAAATAAATAAAATAAAATAAATAAAAATTGTTTTCTTATAGGAAAAATCAAGAAGGTATTTAAATAATCCATAATATTCAAAGTTATAATCCATCACTAGTAAGGATGAAACTGTATTAGATATAATATTAGATGATGTCCCCCGAAAGTCACCCCTTAAGTTGCCATACATAGGGAAAATGGGAAATTGTAACTAAATGGACCTTTATTTATAAAATATTCATGACAAAATTTTACAAACAGGTGGCCAGCATGTAAAGAATATTGTAAATATTTTGTAAAATTTACACCCTCAATATATTTATATAGGTAGAGGCCATATTACATATTGATCATGCACATGAGATCAAAACTATTAAATAAAAACTAAGAAAATAATTAAATATAAAGCATGGTAGACAGAATCTCAGAAACTAGGTAAAAATTTTTCCCAAAAGCAAATGGTAGTTTTTAGGGGAGTTATAAGATTTACTTTTTAAAAAGGGCCCCTAGAAATTATACTCAAATTATATGTCATATTTGATTATCATTAAAGTGAATTTTTAAAGGACCTGGGGTATCAAGATGAGCAGAACTGGCTCGGCACCTGTGGCTCAACGGGCTAAGGCACCAGCCACGTACACCTGAGCCGGCGGGTTCGAATCCAGCCCAGGCCTGCCAAACAACAATGATGGCTGCAACCAAAAAATGGCCTGGCATTGTGGCGGGCGCCTGTAGTCCCAGCTACTTGGGAGGTAGAGGCAAGTGATTTCTTGAACCCAGGAATTGGAGGTTGCTGTGAGCTGTGATGCTATGGCACTCTATCCAGGGTGACAGCTTGAGGCGCTGTCTCAAAAAAAAAAAAAAAAAGCAGAGCTATAAGACTATATGGAAAATCATTTTAATAAGTCATAAAAATGTTGATGTCAAAATTTGAGTTTGGAGACAGAAGTATACGTCCAGCGATAATACTAGGTTACACAGAGTAATCCAATAATGAATTTGGAGAGCTTACGTCAAACTGAGTCCATGTGCATCATCTAACAGAGAGAAAGCAAATAGCAAACATCATTCAGAACTACAACAAACTAGTTATCTGTAATGAGATCCCAGGACAGTAAATACTATTTAATGAAACATCAATTCTACTCGTTAGTCCATTCCTCAGTTGATCCAACATGATGGAGGAGTTATTTATTCAACAGAACCAGGTGAATGGAAAATATTTTTTTCTATTTGCTATATAAGCCTGAGTGCTAAGGCCTTGGGAACCCATCCATATGGACATAAAGGTTCCCACAATTGTTTGTAATTTTATCTGGAAAGGCTTGCTGTATTTTAATAGAGTCAGCTCTCAATGTCTCTCAGCTATTAAAATGAAAAATTCTTTAGATTTTTAGCAGGAAAAAAATGATAGATTAAAAAAAATACAGACAAAAATCAGTCACATCAGAATGAAGCATCCATGAATATTTCTATCAGCTTAGTAATTCGTGTCATAAGCAGGGGTTTCTTCTAATTTTCTTTTTCTTTTTTTTTGAGACAGAACCTCAAGCCGTCACCCTGGATATAGAGCTGTGGCATCACAGCTCACAGCAACCTCCAACTCCTGGGCTTAAACGATTCTCTTGCCTCAGCCTCCCAAGTAGCTGAGACTACAGGTGCCCACCACAACGCCTGGCTATTTTGGTTGTAGTTGTCGTTGTTTGGCAGGCCCAGGTTGGATTTGAACCCGCCAGCTCTGGTGTATGTGGCTAGTGCCTTAGCCACTTGAGCTACAAGCGCAGAGCCTAATTTTCAATAAAATAAAATGATCATGTTGGAAACACACACTGGCATAGACTAGCAGTATGTTCTGGATAAACATATTTGTACACAGATCTTTTTATTATGGACAGATACAGATGCTCTTTGGTTTACAATGGGGTTATGTCCTGATAAACCCATCTTAAGTAGAAAATATCTGAAGTGGAATATGCATTTAATACATTGACAAACCCATTGTGAAGTTGAAAAATCATTAATCAAACCATCGCAAACCAGGGACCATCTATTTAGTCTTCATTGCATGAAATTTTCCATTTATTCCCTTCTCTAATTTTCTTCTATTGAATGTCACAGCAGAAAACTCTCCAACTCCCAACCCTCCACCAACATAAAGAAATAGAAAAATCCAGTCGGTAAAAGAATAACTATTTTGCCATTTAATATCATGAAAGATTGGCATAAGAAAAAAATTCCTAAAAGTCAATGAAAAAAATGACGTCAGGCCAGGCGCAATGGCTCAGGCCTATAATCCTAGCACTCTTGGAGGCCGAGGCAGGTGGACTGCCTGAGTTCATGGGTTTGAGACCAGCCTGAGCAAGAGCCAGGCCGCACCTCTAAAAACAGCTGGATGTTGTGGCAGGCACCAGTAATCCCGCCTCCTCAGGAGGGTGAGGCAAGAGGATTGCTTGAGCTCAAGAGTTTGAGGTTGCGGCTTGGCGCCTGTGGCTCAATGGTCTAAGGCGCCAGCCACATACACCTGAGCTGGCGGGTTCGAATCCAGCCCAGGCCCGCCAAACAACAATGATGGCTGCAACCAAAAAATGGCCAGGCGTTGTGGCGGGTGCCTGTAGTCCCAATTACTTGGGAGGCAAAGGCAGGAGACTCGCTTGAGCCCAGCAATTGGAAGTTGCTGTGAGCTGTGATGCCACAGCACTCTATCCAGGGTGATAGCTTGAGGCTCTGTCTCAAAAAAAAAAAAAAGTTTGAGGTTGCTATGAGCTGTGATGCCACGGCACTCTATCCAGGGTGACAGCTTGAGACTGTCTCTTAAAAAAACATATATAATGCAAAGCTTTTCCAGCCTGCCTGAAAACATTGTGAAAGAACCTACAAGAAAGCAAAAGAAAGAAAAACCCATTTAAGAATTAATTATAAATTCTTACCTAGGTATCGATTTTACAGAACAGTGAAAGAGGTTAAATGATTGACAAATTACACAAGTCCAATACAGTATATTAATAATGACTCTGAAAAATGTTAACGTCCCCCAAAGATATCTGAGTACCTGACGCTATCATAGAATTAATCCCTTTAAGTGCTAATTATTTCTCCCATCTATGCCAGCTGTTGTAATTAGAAATCAATTTTTTTCTTGTACCCAGTGAATTTTCTAGAACAAGAAACTAGAAGTCAAGGTCAAAGAAGGCATTAAATGAACTTTTTTTTTTTTGAGACAGAGCCTCAAGCTGTCACCCTGGGTAGAGTGCTGTACTATGACAGCTCACAGCAACCTCCAACTCCTGGGCTTAAGCGATTCTCCTGCCTCCACCTCCCAAGTAGCTGGGACTATAGGCACTGCCATGCCAGGCCATTTTTTGGTTGCAGCTGTCATTGTTGTTTGGCAGGCCCAGGCTGGATTTGAACCCGCCAGCTCAGGTGTATTAGCTGCTGAAGCCACAGGCGCCAAGCCTAAATTAGCTTTAAGAAGCTTGTTTCCAACACTTTCTCAAGGCTTTTTGGGCCCAGCCTAGTCTAGAAGAGAAACTCTACCACAACTGTACTCTGGAATGAACACATTGGCCCTTCTCCACAGTAACACTGCATTTCAGGGTGCCTGATTGCTTATTCTTACACTTGGCCTACATTACAAATTAATGCACTAAAATAATCAAAACCAGAAGTTCTCTTTTGACTTTTCAGAACTGCAGAAAAAGTCATTCTATTGAAAAAAGGGCCTGGGCTCAGCGCCTGTGGCTCAACAGGCTAAGGCGCCAGCCACGTACACCTGAGCTGGCAGGTACGAATCCAGCCCAGACCCGCCAAACAATGGCTGCAACCAAAAAATGGCCGGCGTTGTGGCAGGCGCCTGTGGTCCCAGCTACTTGGGAGGCGGAGGCAGGAGACTCGCTTGAGCCCAGGAATTGGAGGTTGCTGTGAGCTGTGATGCCACATTACTCTATTCAGGGTGACAGCTTGAGGCTCTGTCTCAAAAGAAAAAAGGTCCTGGCTTGGCGCCTGTGGCTCAGCAGGCTAAGGTGCCAGCCACGTACACCTAAGCTGGTGGGTTCAAATCCAGCCCGGCCTGCCAAACAACAATGACGTCTGCAACCAAAAAATGGCCGGGCGTTGTGGCGGGCGCCTGTAGTCCCAGCTACTTAGGAGGCAGAGGCAAGAGACTCGCTTGAGCCCAGGAGTTGGAGGTTGCTGTGAGCTGTGATGCCACAGCAGTCTACCCTGGGTGACAGCTTGAGGCTGTCTCAAAAAAAAAAAAAAAAAAAAAGGTCCTTAATTTTTTTTTTTTGAGACAGAGTCTCTCACTCAGTTGCATAGGCAAGAGTGCATAGCTCTCTGCAGCCTCAAACTCTCAGGCTCAAGTGATTCTCATGCCTCAGCCTCCTGAGTAGCTGAGACTACAGGTGCACTTCATCCTGCCTGGCTAATTTTTCTATTTTTTGTAAAGATAGGGGCTAATTATGTTGCTCAGCCTGGACTGAAACTCCAGGCCTCAAGCAATCTTCCTGCACTAGCCTTCCAAAGTAGGAGGATTATAGGTGTGAGCCCCTATGTCTGGCCTTGGCTTAGAGTTTTAAAACCTAGTTTTAGATAATGGAAAATACAGTATCTATCAAATTTAGTGGAAAATAGAAAAATATTTTCTCTTCCTTAGAGGCATCTTAAATTTGCCCTAAAACCTTTTTAAGAGCTTCTGAATGCCAACTATCAGGCTAACAGTCCACAGGTCCCCTTATTACATTAGTCATACTGGTAATTCTGGAGAGATAACTAACAAGTTCCTAAAAAGTTACTTTGGGAATTTTAAAGTCACAGTGTGAAGAATAAAATATATGTTCATATGGTGGAGTATGGTTCAAATACACAGTATACAATTTGTAACGTATGAATAAAATGTAGACAAAACATAAATGTACACTGAATGTATGTGGAAAAGATATTTAATTGTAAAATAGAAAAGTAGACCAGAGTACAGTTTTAAGGGTAATTGCTTCTTTATACAGTATAAGTAATCTAGAGGGGTTTTAAGGTTAAACATTTCCATAAAGCAATAAAACATTAAAAAATAAAGCAAGTAAAAAGGGGTGGAAGTTATGTTTTACAAAAAAAAAATGTTCATACTTTGTGGAATTCAACAATATTGTGATGAGAGCAAGTCACAGCACAGACACTGAGTTTTCATAGGGGAAAGGAAAAGATATGTTAGACATATCTATAGCATCACTGTAGTACAAAAAGTTCTTATTCTACATACAAAAGCAATTTTTTTCCATAAGAATAATTTCCAGGGGGAGAAATAAGTCCATGAAATATTTCAGAAACCCATATGCAGTGAGTTTTCCAAAAACATTATCTTAAAATCCAGCGCCTTAAAGTGCTTTCATGTGGAAATCATGATGGAAGGCACAGAATACAGTTTCACGTCCCCACTATGAAATTTTCAAAAAAGTATAGGTTTTGCAGAGTTTGCAAATTCAAGTTATCTTGTATGCTGTTCCTTCCAAGAACATTGTCATTCCAATAAAACCAACTGATAGTTTAGTTCAATGACCTGTAGAATAGTAAGAGGTGTTTTTTTTTTTTCCTGGTAAGTTTCATCATCTTTGTGGGAAAAATACCTATTTAAGTGATGCATTTTGAAATTATAAAACATGCAGAATATGTACAAACAAAGTTTAAAAAATATTTGCTTCATATACATGTAAATCTACTTGCGTATAGCTGAAATTGAACAAATATAAAAATTTCACTTTCTAAAAAATGTTTTCAGAGAATCTGAGACAACTTAAAGCTGTACAAAGATTTCCTGGGAGAAATCTCTTCATACATAAGTTTATACCTACAGGAGTAATTCCAGCATCAGTCCACCATAATTATTATACAACATTTGGTCTAATCAACAACGATCACCCTTAAAACTGTTCTGTTTCTGAGAAGTTAAGGTTTGTACTAAAATCAAAAAAGAATTCACAAAAACAGTGGCTTTTGTGTTTTTGGATCTCTTCAACAATCTTTATCAACTCATTTGGAACTGTAAAAAAAAAAAAAAAAACAACCAAGAACTATTTACAGAATTCAGTTTTAAATACATTTCACAACTTCTAAAGTTTTATGTTACAAGAATTCAGAGCTCATGGCTTAAGTCCAATTATCAATCTGTAGTCTTCTATTATCCTGTATTCCCATGACTGTACCTTTATTGTGTACAGTTCAAGATTGTATTCTTTCTTGACCAAAGTAAAATCAAGCTATATGTCATTTCGATCAAACAGCTTCTTTATTAGTCTGAAGGCGCGTCATAGCTTCTAATTTCTGCCTGTAGGCCTCTGCTTCCTGTTCTTTCTTTAGAAGCTGCTGTCGGTATTTTTGTGCTTCTCGATTTGCTTCATCCAGCTGTTTCTGAAGAGCTTCTCTCTCCTAATCAAAAAAAAATTTTTTCAATTTTTGCACAAATATGTTATTAACACACACAAGCATGCATGCTTTAAATAAAAAAAAGATAAGAAAAAGTAAAGGGTCGCGGCATTAGGAAGGTTGAGAACCACTGCAGTAGCCACTTGTTGAAATTACCTAGACGTTTTGGCTTTTCAACAAAATCACTAATAATTAAGACTCAAATTTTGTGTTTTACATTATGAAATATACATTAGCTTTTGACTTCAAGGAAATTATTTTCCTAATTAGAAATAAGACTAATAGAACCCAAATTAGATATTTGTACTTTTATTATGTACTACAAAAACTAGAAGAGTTTTAAGAGGGAAATATACAAGCATATTTCTTCATATCACTATTTGTGATTTTTTTTTAACCTAAAGGTAATAATTATAAAACATTATTAAGCCAAAACCTATTCCAAGGTAGATATCAGAGCTCCTGTTACAGATGAGAAAAATGATACTTAGACATGATGTGGCTTTCTCAAGGTCTCATAGTAAGGAGTCAGGTTTACAGGATTCTAATACTGCTTTTGAAACTATATTCCTCTACAACAGCAAGTAGGATAATTCACCTTTAAAATAAAGAATACTGATTTAGATTAGTATTTCCTAAATTATGCTATTTTACAAGTCAATAAAACACTACATTTTCTACTGTGATCCACTAAATTATATAGGTACAAAATACACATATTAAATTCCTCAGTAAGTCAAGGGGGTGAAACACAAATCCAATCCAATGAAAATCCTCCTCCTCACTCTGCTCCTGAGTTATACCAGGAAAAACAACTAAAGAAAACATTTCCAAAACCTTTCTCATACCTCTAAGCAAGCATATGAACAAAAGCTCAATCTGCACAGACCCAAGCTCGAGGCAAGTTTCCATGGTTTTAGGAATGAAGCAAACAACCTTAAGATGCCCAGAACTTCCTAGTGAGGAGGGAACTGGGGGTAGGATTATACATCACAAAGCCAGGTTCACATTGGACAAGACACTGGGCCCAAAGTTAACTAAAGGGGAAGCAGAGCTGGCAGACTGCTGAGGAAAGACCATATGAGGGTCTCTTCCTATATATACTTTTGTGTGTTGGGGACAAGAGCGTCTTCCAGTGGAGACTAGAAAACTTGCTGTACAAATTCTAAAAGAGCTGTAACACTTCACTGCCTTCTTGACTCTTGCCCATTGTGAACATGGAGATTTCCTTCCCTTTACTATTCACATGGTCCATAAGAGGAGCATATATAATCGATCCCCCTCCCTCTCCACACTGGGAGTCAAGCTAGATTCAACATTTATTTTTCCCATGGGTCCACCAGATATGGGAGTGACTGATTATATGTACAAGTGGGTTACAAATCTCCCAATTACACAAAATATTAAAAGTAGAAGAAAGAATTATCCCTTTCCTCCAATTTGAGCAATGCCCAGGTCCTACTCTGCCACTTCCTTATACCCCTGCCACCCTCTTCCTACCCTAACTCCAAGCAAGATGACAATGTAGAAACAAGTCAGAGGAGATACCTGAGATGAGCCTCTGGTAACAAATCAATGCCAGTACTCTGGCTGTGAAGGATGCAAGACTTTGAAGACACCAATGGAAGGGATGGGGTTGGAGGGTACTGGTTGGATGCTCCTTACCCAGGAGCCAGACCCCACCTCTGACAGGTGCACTCACAGCCATGCATAAGTGTTTTAAAATTTTACACATGTATGAGAAACAAGATCTTTTGGTAGTCAAAGTTCCAAAAATGAGTAAAAATTCATCTTGATTTGGTAGGAAATATTGAAACAGATTAATCCTAAAGTATTTTATAGAATTAGCTATTAACAGAATCACAAGGGATTCACTATCATTACAAAAGATGAAAGTAAACTGAATAAGGTCTAATGGTGAAAACAGCTTAATCCTTCTTTCCTTACTGCATACTTTAATTTCAAGAAGTGAAATGTATCTTAATAGAAATGGAAAGACATCTCCCTTCCGCCTAGGAGGTCAAATAAAAGGCTCTTTTTACACTGCATTTTTTGGCTAATTCTATAAAATCTGAAAAACAAAGATCTTTAGCACTGTTCTTTCTCTTTTTCTTTCTTTCTTTCTTTTTTTTTTTTTTTTTGGCACTACTCCCAAAGCACTACTCTTTGAATACATTTAATCTTCAAGACTGAAAGCATGACTAACATAAACTTGTGTTTTCATTTTTTCTTAGTTCTTAGGAATACAAGTATTTGGGAAGAGATCATTTTGCCATCTCACTTTTCAAAGCAAAACCCCCTGAAAAGTGGAAAATACATGTATTTTTCAATTTACTTATAGATTCTTTGTTTCCAAATCTATTTGTGAAATGTTTATGGAACACATGTGGAACAGAATTCCTTAATGCAAACAGTAATTTGGTTATTTCACACATGAATAGTGCAACAAATTGACGTTTGAGATTTTTATGTATTTATGTATGTATGTATTTATTTAGTTATTTATTTTTGGAGACAGAGCCTCAAGCTGTCACCCTGGATAGAGTGCTATGGCATCACAGCTCACAGCAACCTCCAATTCCTGGGCTCAAGCGAGTCTCTTGCCTCCGCCTCCCAAGTAGCTGGGACTACAGGCACCCGCCACAGCACCCGGCCATTTTTTGGTTGCAGCTGTCATTGTTGTTTGGTG
>CAUYON010077430.1:0-37367 GCA_963573935.1 Arctocebus calabarensis
GGCGCCTGTGGTCCCAGCTACCTGGGAGGCAGAGGCAGGAGACTCGCTTGAGCCCAGGAGTTGGAGGTTGCTGTGAGCTGTGATGCTACAGCACTCTATCCAGGGTGACAGCTTGAGGCTCTGTCTCAAAAAAAAAAAAAAGAGAGAAAGTTATTTCTTAACTCGACAGTCTGTCTCGGTTTAGCACACACACACACCAGGGAATCATCTGAATGCTTGGGAAGACTCAGACTGCTGAGCCACCTTTGGAGATTCCAGGAGTAGGTCTAGGAAGGGGCCTAAGAATTTGCATTTCTGGCTCGGCGCCTGTGGCTCAACGGGCTAAGGCGCCAGCCATGTACACCTGAGCTGGCGGGTTTGAATCCAGCCTGGGCCCGCCAAACAACAATGACAGCTGCAACCAAAAAAAAACGGCCGGGCGGTGTGGTGGGCGCCTGTATTCCCACCCAGCTACTTGGGAGGTGGAGGCAGGAGACTCGCTTGAGCCCAGGAATTGGAGATTGCTGTGAACTGTGATGCCACAGCACTCTATCCAGGGTGACAGCTTGAGGCTCTGTCTCAAAATAAATAAATAAATAAATAAAAGAATTTGCATTTCTAGCAAGTTCCCAGGTAAAGCTGATGTTGCTCGTCTAGGAAGCACCCTTTGAGAATTGCTGGTGGCTAGACATGGAGCTCATGCATGTCTGGTATTCTTGGACTTTGTTAGCTGATTAGGTTGCTTTCCCAGCTGTACCTATACAGACTTGGTGGGCACCCCGAAATCGCTCTGTCCTGTTGACCTAGGGACTGCCATGGTCAGAGTGCTGGTTTCTGTTCACAGTCTCTTCTCAGCCTCCAGTCTGGAATTGCATTTTCTTAAGCCACTTGAAGGTTGCTTATTGTGCCATTGTAAGCTCCAGCAGTAGAGCTTCATAGTGGATTTCAGAGAATAAGTAGGTATTCATCTCTGCCTACTGACTAGCCACACAGCAGCTCTTTACCAATTCTCTCTGGCTCTCGCATACTGATACAGAGCCCAGATCCAGTAGCACAAAGTAACGGCCCTTCCATGCCACACAGGCCTCTCATGCCTCCCTTGCTTGGGTCAAACTTATTAATCTGGGATGTTTGGTTACAATCTCAACTTACTTATTTAAAGGACATTGGGACACATAGGTGAATCCAGACTACTGTTCACTAAGGTAACCATACAGATCAAATTCTGTAACAATCTTGATTATACCTGTTCTTAAAACTTGGGGTGCTAAAGGGCTAATAATGTAATATACTCACACTAGATCTTGCCTCAAGACTATCTGATATTTCTAACTTCACAGTTTTTGTTAATATCACCTTTATCCCTGTTGCAGAAACGCAACTTTTTGGGCATAAGGCTAGGCACAGTGGGTGACACCTGTAATCCTATCAGTCTGGAAGGCAGAGGTGGGTGGATAGCTTGAGCTCAGGCGTTAGAGACCAACCTGAGCAAGAGCAAGATCCTGTCTCTACTAAAAATAGAAAAACTGGCTCGGCACCTGTGGCTCAAGTGGCTAAGGCGCCAGCCAAGGACACCTGAGCTGGCGGGTTCGAATCCAGCCCAGGCCTGCCAAACAACAATGACAAATGTAACCAAAAAATGGCCGGACGTTGTGGTGGGTGCCTGTAGTCCCAGCTGCTTGGGAGGCAGAGGCAGGAGAATCACTTGAGCCCTGGAGTTAGAGGTTGCTGTGAGCTAGGATGCCACAGCACTCTATCCAGGGTGACAGCTTGAGGCTCTGTCTCACAAATAAATAAATAAATAAAAATAGAAAAACTACCCAGGTGTTGTGGCAGGTGCCTGTAGTCCCAGCTACTTGGGAGGCTGAGACAAGAGAATCTCTTGATCCCAGGAGTCTGAGGTTGCAGTGAGCTATGACAGCACAGCACTCTACCAAACTGAGGGTGACAAACTGAGACTCTATCTCAAAAAGGGGAGGGAGCATAATGATCTCTAATTAATTCGTAGAGTACTCAATCCCCACAACCATATAAATGAATGCTGTTTTATCCATTTCATGTATGAAGAAACTGAGGCTTGTAAGAGTAAGATATAGCTAGAATATATGCTCCAGAAGAATAGGAGTGTGTGTCTACTTTATAGCCAAAGTGCCTAGAACAGTGCCTGGCCCATGTTGGTGCTCAGTACATATTCATTAAGGGAATGAAAGGTCATATAACAAACATGTGGGTCTGGGATTTGAAATCAGATCTGTCTTAACCACTGGGCCATACTTGTGCTTGCTTCAGGTTTGACTTTTCTTCCCTTATCTCTAAGCTCATCTCCTAAGTCAGTTACAAGTCTTATCAAGTTCATTATCACAAAGTTTTGTAACTTTGACCCTTTTCCTCCCATTTTGCTTCTTACCAACCTCATTAAAGTATTACTATTTATTTCCTGAACTATTGCTAACCTTTCCCACACTTGTAGTCTTTATTGGCTCCTGTACTGCTTACACAACTTTTACCAGATGGCTTTTTTTCTTAAAGCACATTTAATGCACATGCTTCGTCATGATACCCCTCTGCACAAAGACAAGGGAGGCAGTATGTTATAACGAAGAACTAAGGAGCTCAGAAAACCAGATCTGGTCCCAGTTTTGCGACCGTGGACAAGACATACATCCCTTCTAGACTTTGGTCTCCATATTCATAGGAAGTCGGACTGTTGATTTCTTCCCATCCTCATGTTGTCTGGTGGTTAGAGGCGGGGGTCATTGCTTCTATTGACTAGTGTATCTGAAGAATAGCCAGAAAGGAGGCCAGAGTGCCAGAGCTGAGAGAGAGGGAAGGTGGTCAGAGGTCAGGTCAGAGAGAAAACAGGCTGGTTGGGTGGGGCCCTGTAGGACATGGTAAGGATTTAGGCCAGTGGTTTTCAACCTGTATTAAAGGGCACGGCATTAGGAAGGTTGAGAACCATTGATTTAGGCGTTCACTCAGAGTAAGAAGAGGAAACCGTCAGAAATTTTTGGATAGAGAAATGGTAAGATATTATATAGCCCATTTTTATTATTGAGTGCATAAATTCTATTAGATTGTGTTTTATTTATAATCCTCACAATAACCTGTGACGTAAGAATCACTATATTTCCCATTTTACAGCTGAGCAACAGGGGCCCCAAAAGGGTAAATAACTTGCTTGCAGTCACACACTGAGCAAGGACTTTGGCAGAATTTAGACCCAGGAAAACTCTTAACCACCTCATTGTTCAAATCCCCAAATGCTTAAGAGACTGAGACTGAGTTTTTTTGGTTTTGGTTTTTCCCTTGTTGATAGCTCTATTTCCAGAGCATGCTTAAAATTATTTCATACTCATTCATAAATACAGAACTTCTTCACTGAAGCTGATGAAAATTCCCAGTATTTTGCTTTATGATTTCAAGTTTTTTTTAAAAAACCTCAGATTAGCACATTAACAAGCATGTTGATGTCTCTCTTTAATTATGCGAACAGCTATTTCTTTTTTACTTCTAACATAGAGGTTGACTGGGAAATTTTTTTTATTATTGCTTACAACTTTAGTGTTATTTAAATCACTACTATATAATTTGGCATCTATAATTTATCATTTTCCTCTGCCATTAGATGAAATGCCCTTTAAAGCATTGCACAGCAAGGTGAACGTAAGTCAAGCTGGCAAAGTTTTAAACAAAATAATTACAAAAAAGTCATTAAAGAATAATGGAAGTTGATTCGTATAGCATACAATATTAGGGTTGCTCAGTTTAACAAATATAATTATTACAAGTAATTTTCAGAGGGCATCTAAATTTCAACACCTAACTTTTCATCATCTTTTAGGAGTACTAACAATAATACCTCATTTAAACAGAGGCTATAAAAGCAAAATAATTAATTCATATTTGGGGGATTTTGCTAATGTTAAGGCTGAAAACAATAGGCACTTTAAAACATAGTTAACCAGGTTCCTTTTATTGCTCTTTGTGACTTTAACATTCTATTGCTGTAGCCCAGAGTCTTTAGCTTTTGGAGCCAAATGGCTTTTGCATGCTGATTTTCTAGAGGGAGCCTCTCAAGAATTCTTATTTTTGAGTAGTATCTGCTATAATTTCAGTCTCTGCAGGAAGTGGGGTTGCAGAGTTTACAAATGAAAGCACTAAGGGAAAATCTAGCAGAATTATCAACTCAATCAAATTCTAGATTTCAGGTCGATCACTTAGCTGTACCTTCGGCCATCTACAAACATATGCTTCTCAGGTGCTCCTAACTGAAGGACTGCAATCAGGACTTAAACTCAAATAATAACATTTTATATCATGATATTTTTCGGTGCAATAGATGATGTGTGGGAAGGTGTGTGTGCACCTTGTTTGTGTGCACCACATTCAAGTATGCATGGCATTCAGAATAAGGAAGGTAGTCTCAAACAGTTCGTGTTCGTCATGAACTCTATTTGATTTTTTCCTCCTGCCCCTCACAATCATAAGAACTAATAGCCCCGAGATGAAGGCCTCAGAAACCAGATTACTGAGGCATGTGAAAAGGGAACACGAGACATTTTTGGTAATAAGTGTTAGGTGATGGCTCTTTTGGTGTTGAAAAAACTACATCAAGTCTAACACAAGTCTTTTGAGAGCAAATAGCTAAAAAAAGCACATCTCGTGGCCAGGAAAACCACAGCACAGTATTCCAATTAGGAATAAATTAGAGAATGCTATACTTTCCTGGAGGGGTCAGGAAGTCAATCACTTGGCCTTAAACTGCCTCTCACCTCCACCCCTGCTGACCCCGAGAACAAGTCACTGGAGAACAAGTTACTTTTCGTCTCTGTGTGAGCTCAGCGGTTGCTGCCAGCCCTTGCCCTTTCTCTGCAGGAAAGAGCCAGGCATTTTTTACCAGAGGCTGCCAGCCAGCATCAGAATCAAGAAGATGCCAAGGTACCAGTGGGTTCTCTGTAGTGCTCCAGTGTCAGCTTTCTGTCTGCAAAAGACAATCCAGTAGACTCACGGAAGCCAAAACTGCCATATTTTTAAATCTCCAAAAGAAGTTTAATGAACTGTCTTGTTGCTGTTGGAAGATCAAACTCTCATTTCCCAGTCTGTGTTTCCTATTTTCCTTAAATTCAGCAGTGTTTCATCCATGACACTCACTGGTATATAAGAAAAATAATCCACTATCTTAATAAGCAGTTTAAAGCATACAGCTGTAGGGTATGTTGTGATTAATTACCTTACCCCAGCATCTGTTGAATATTTTAAAAAAATATTCCTTAGATGACGTGTGCAAACTAACATGTATGGTTAATTGGAAAACTGAGGATATGAAGTGTGTTGCCACAAACAGCTGAATTCAGTGTAGATGTCATGCACAACTGACCTCTTTAATAATGTTGCTCTTTTTATAGTTTCGGAAACCTACCTGTCCCTTAAGGTCTAGCTCTGTTTCTGCCTCCTGCCCAAAGCCTATTCTGATAATTTCTGTTACTGAAATCTTCCCTCTCAGTAGGCTTGTTCACACCTAAAGCCTGTGATCTGTGCAGTCATTGCAGCATGTGGATGCGTCATCGTAAGCTGTCATCGTAAGCTTGACTGGCTTTTCTCACCAAGGTCAACGAGCTCTGTCTCTGCAGCTTCCGCACAGTGCCTGAGGGGAAGCACGGTGCTGAGCATATAGGGAAGCTCCATTGAATTGACTTATCACCTTTTTCATCATTACTTGAATTATCATTTCTGGGACTAGGGGTCGTATTATTTCTTTTTATTTCTCCATTCATTATTCGTTCCTTAGTGACCCAGAAGTGGTGAGCTGCAAGTTGGACCGCTCCTGGAATAGGTTTGTCAGCTTGTGTTTTCCAGTCTGGGCACCACTGTTGTATACCACCCATGGAAAATGGGAGACAAATTATATCCCTTATGATTATAGTCATTAGAAAATTCCCAATGAGTAGACAAAGAAAGAACCTAATGGAACAGAGAAAGAAAGGAAATACAGGCTCAGCGCCTGTAGCTCAGTGAGTACGGTGCTGGCCACATATACTGAAGCTGGCGGGTTTGAGCCCGCCCCAGGCCTGCTAAACAACAAGGACAACCGCAGCCAAAAAGAAAAATAGCCAGGTGTTGCGGCGGGCACCTATAGTCCCAGCTAGTCGGGAGGCTGAGGCAGGAGAATCACTTAAGCCCAAGAGTTCGAGGTTGCTGTGAGCTATGATGCTACAGCACTCTACTGAGGGCGACATAGTGGCACTCAATCTCAAAAAGAAAAAAAAAAAGAAAAGAAATATAGAAGGAGATGAGAGGAAAAGAGATGGGAAAGAGGCAAAAAACAATAATCCTGTTCTGCGATGTAATATATGTTTCCTTTTTTTATGACAAAATATAAAGACTCCGTGCAAGAGCATTTAATGGATGATTACTTGTACATCTGAAGAATGTTTGCTCTTTAGGGAATTGCATACAGCAATAACTGCCTTCCCAGTGTGAATTAGGAACACCCTGGAAAGGCAGTTACTTTGTGGGGGGGTAGAGAGTGGGAAGAAGGTAAATGCCAAAGTGTCTAGCAACACTGGTGCATTGTACATAGCTGTAGGAAACGACAAATCAGAATGAGGCCAGTTTCTCTCTTAAGTGACCAGCCTACTGTGCCCTCACTGATTCCGTGAGACTTCGCGTTTTATAGGCTGTGCTTCCCACTGGCAGCGAGTGAAGCGGTTCATTATGCACAGCTGTCACGTGATCCACTTCAGCCACCAAGTGGGGCTGGGAGAATAAGTCCCCCTAACAGGATCTGTCAGTCCACTCTTAAAAACTACTTACAGATGTCCTCTTCCTCAGTAGGGATACAATGAGTTTCCTTGTACCGTGCCACATGGTACAGGAAATGCGTTATCCGCACCCAAATTCAGGCATACCAGGAGGAAGTGCGTGAAAAGAAAGCAGCTCTCAGAAGCACACACAGCTTTTGCAGAAGTCCTTAGAGGGGCTCATACACCAACTTATGATACAGGCAGATAAAATCCCAGACCTCTGAGGCTCAGTTCATTTCAAATGCTAATGTCCACATGGGAAAGGAAACCCCATCAGCATTCCGCACGGACACAAACATTGTTAATGCTTTTTATTTATGGATTGTCACTGAGTCCCCTCAGCAGTCTGCCAGATTTCCAGTTGTGTTGTAACTGTAGCTACTTTATGTGCTTTCAAGACTAGCTATGTTACGTACCCATGGGCGATTTGTGCTTTCAAACTGAGTCTGGTGAGATAAGCGGCCACACTTCTGATCATGAAGCAGAAACAATTTTGTTCTTATTCAGATCAGCTAGAGTGAAGGTTTTTGTAGACAAGTGCAGAATTAGATTCCCTACCATTGTTAAATCTTCCTGTGTCAGCTGGTGTGGATCAATTTATCATACATTTACTCAATCGACAAATATGAAATGCCGACCATGTGTCAGGCACTGTTTTAGGCACTAGTTGTGTGGCAGTGAACCTACAGAGTTCTACCATCACAGAGATTCTAGTCTAGAGGTGGGGAGGGGGAGACAGTAAACAGTAAACATGGACTGTGTCAGAGGATGTGAGAGTCAGGATAAGCTAGTTATTTTGTGGCAATAAACAACCCAATATTTCAGTGGCTTAAAACAACAAAGTTTATTCCTCACTTACACTGGTGTTCATTGCAGGTCAGCTGGAGGCTCTGTTCTGTGCAGCTTCACTCTGGGGCTCTGACTGCCTGGAAAATCACCATCTAGGGCAGCGGTTCTCAAACACAGGAGCTGTATTAAAGGGCCGCGGCATTAGGAAGGTTGAGAACCACCGATCTAGGGTACGGCTTGTCTTTGTAGGAGAGGGAGAAAAAAGAGTGATTAATTGCACTCAGGCTCTTGAAGCTTATGCCTGAAATGACACATGACGTTCACTAGCCAAAGCCAGTCACACGGCCACACCCATTTCAAAAGGTGAGGAATTGCAATCATATGATATGTTTAAGAAAATCAGACACACTTAATGGACAGAACAGTCCCAGATGATGACAAGTGCTTTGAAGAATTAAAGCAAGCTAAGTGAGATGGTGTTGGGCGTGGTTTCTATTTGACATAGGCAATCATTCAAGTTCTCTCTAATAAGGAAATAATTGAGGAGATATCCCAGGGGAGAGAAAGAGGACCACATGGAAGGAGGCAGGGCAGCTCTGAAAAGAATACTACAAGAGGGCGGTGCCTGTGGCTCAAAGGAGTAGGGCACCGGCCCCATATGCTGGAGGTGGCAGGTTCAAACCCAGTCCCCACCAAAAACTGCAAAAAAAAAAGAATACGACAAGAGCAATGCATACCTAGCATGTTTCAGAAACAGAAAGGATGTTTAAGTGGCTAGGGTGAAGTGAATAAAGAGAAAAGCTGTGGAAAATTAGGTTAGAGAGATAATGTAGTTGTGGGACATGGATAGAGCATTATTGTAACGGCTATGGCCATTGTTAGTTTTTATGTGGACATGATCTGAGATAGGTTTTAAAAGGATCTCTGACTGTTGAATGGGAAATATGTACAAGGCCTGTTCAGAAAGTCTTCAGTCAGCTGATATGAAAAATAGAGACATAAATGACTGGAGACAATTTGGACAGCCCTTGTGTAACAGGGGGCCATGGGTTGAAGTAAGGAGTGGTTCACTTATCCAAGTCAGGTCCGGGAGAGATAGTGGTGAGAGTCTGGTTCTAGTCTGAAGGTAGAACAACAGAATTTGCCAATGTATTATGTAGTAGGATATAAGACAGTGATTCTCAACCTTCCTAATGCCTCCTAAAGCCTCAACCCTTTAACATAGTTCCTCATGTGGTAGAGACCCCCAACCATAAAGTTATTTTTGTTGCTACTTCATAACTGTAATTTTGCTACTGTTATGAATCGTAATGTAAATATCTGATATGCAGGATGTATTTTCATTGTTATAAAAGAGTCATGACCCACAGGTTGAGAACTGCTGGTATAAGAGAAAGAGAGGATTCAGGATGAGTTCAGTCATTCTGGAATGACTTTCTTTGTTGTAATAATCCTTGAAGATACATAAGGACTACCTTCTGTGATCTTGGGGAATCTTTATATCCCATATGCTTCATATCACTATAGCATATAACTTCCCCCATAATAAATAGAGAGTTGCACAGCCAAGTGGAAATGTGGATACCAGGTAGTCAGCTTGATTCATGTACCAGCCAAGGGACGATATCCATATTGGCCTCATATCTGGTTTCTCTTAGGATTTGTGATCCAAGTTAATTTACAAAAGCAGAGAAATCAGCTTAATTACAAATAAAATAGCAGCTTATGACTTGGTCACCCCAACCTCGCCTGACCCTTCCATTCTTCTGTGAGCCTCAGATATCACCACCAGCTCTTACAGCATGAGTTCTGTCCTCAGTGATGTAGATAGTGTAGTCATGTGTTACCTCCAGCTGTCCTAAAGGTTGGACAGAGTCCTCATAAATACAATAAAACAAGACTGGGAAGTTACTCTGAATAGTATGTCCCCCTTTCTGCTTACTCTCCCTTCCTATAACCGTGGCTTTCTGTCACCACCACCCAGTAAATGGCAACTGGCACTCCCTGCTACACCTCGGCCTTCTCTAGCATAGCAATGCGTAGGTTGAGTGTGAAGTTCACCAACTACCATAAGGTAATGAATAAATAAAATGTCAATGCTGCTTTAAAAAACTGTCTTTTGAGGGCATTTTTACACAAAAGCATTCATTCATTCAATAACTATTCTTGAATTCCTATGATGTGCCAGGTACCTTCTAGGCTCTGGAGACACAGCCATGAATAGAATATATAAGTAACATATGTTGTTGAAGACTGGGAAAGCATGGAAAGTAGAAAGAAAAGAAAAAATTTCTGCTAACTCACCAGTGACACATAACTGCTAGTAATATTTTAGTGCATCCTTCCTCCCTGCTTTTATAAATAAAATTTACAACTTAGGATTTACACTATATATTTTTTATTTTTTTCTTCTTTATAAATATAAATCATAGCAGATGGTATTTGTTGAATGGATCAAAGGATTAATTATAGAAATTTACAGAGAAGCAAAATTTTTGAAATGCAAAACACCAATAATGTCACTGCTAAGAGCTAATATTACTGTTAGTAGTTTTTGTTCTTCAATATGGCTTTGAACAATTGGCATATTTTTACAACATTTCTCCACAATAAATGAGTTTTTGGTGCTTTTTTGTTTTAGACAGAGTCTCACTTTGTCACCCCTGGTAGCGTACCATGCCATCAATGTTCACAGCAACCTCAAACTCTTGGGCTCAAGCCATCATCTTGCCTTAGCCTTCCAAGTAGCTGGGATTACAGGCGCCTGCCACAACACGCGGCTATTGTTAGAGATGGGGTCTCTCTCTTGCTCAGGCTGGTCTCAAACTCCTGAGCTCAAACAATCCACTCACCGCAGCCTCCCAGAGTGTTAGGATTACAGGCATGAACCATCATGCCCAGCCCTTGTTGTTTCTTTTTGTTGTTGTGGTGTTTTTTTTTTTTTTTTTTTAGATAGAGCCTCATTCAGTCACCCAGGCTAGAGTGCAGTAGCATCATCATAGCTCACTGCAACCTCAAACTCCTGGGCTCAAGGAATCCTCCTGCCTCAGTATCCCAAGCACTTAAGACTACAGGCCACTATGCCTAGCTAATTTGTGATTTACTTTTAAAGTGACAATTGTGACTGGGCATGGTGGCTCATGCCTGGAAGTAATCCTAACACTGGAAGGTTGAGGTGGGTGGATTACCTGAGCTCAGGATTTTGAGACCTGACTGAGCAAGAATGAGACCTGTCTCTACTAAAAGTAAAAAAAAAAAATTAGTGTTGTGACAGGTGCCTATAGTCCCAGCTACTTGGGAGGCTGAGGATAGAAGATCAGTTGAGTCCAGATGTCTGAGGTTGCTGTGATTGATGATGCCACAGCACTCTAGCCTGGGGCAACAGAATGAAACTCTGTCTAAAAAAAATAGGCTTGGGGCCTATAGCTCAGTGGCTAGGAAGCCAGCCTCGTACACCGGGGCTGGCAGTTTCAAACCCAGCCCGAGCCTGCCAAACAACAATGACAGCTACAACAACAGCAACAACAAAAAAAAAGCCAGACATTGTGGCAGGAGCTTGTAGTCCCAGCTACTTGGGAGGCTGAGGCAAGAGAATCACTTGAGCCCTAGAATTTGAGGTTGCTATGAGGTGTGACACTACAACACTCTACAGAGGGTGACATAGTGAGACTTTGTCTCAAAAAAAAAATCAGATAAATAGATTAAATAAATAAATAAATAAAATTTCTCTTTCTCTGAATTACAAAGTAACACTGTTGTGGATATTTTGGAAAATATTGAAAACTACAAAGAAAGAATCTTAAGTCATTCCTAGTTGCACTGTCCAGAGAGTACTGTTGTTAAAAATTTTAGGCATTTTCCCCGTCTTTTCTCTGAGCAGTGCCATAGGTAATTTAAGAAACTGGCCAAGTTACTTAGCCTCTGAGTCTCTGATTCCTCATCTATAAAATGGAACTATTAATACCTACTTTGTAAAGTTGTTGTAGAGTTTAAATGAGATGGTCTACAAATTGCTTAGTCCTTTATCTGATATATAATATCAGATATATATATAATTAAAACCACCACTTATATATAAGTGTTTAATATTGGTGCTCTTACTATTTTGCAAGATATTCCTACAGAGTTGGTCATGCTTTACGCATGAATTTTTATGTTCTCTTTAAAACAATGTAACATTGTATCAGTATTTTTCCAAAACATTTTTAATGGCTATGTGACAATCATACATGTGAATTCACTACAGTTCTCTCCATTACACTCCTTCTCAATGGACTTTTTTTTTTTTTATATATACATGTGTTTATTAGGTTTCCACTTTTTACTTTCACAGAATTAAAAAGGCTTAACATTTAATAACAATAACAATGTTTAAGATAAGGACTAGAAACAAAAACCTCATAAAGAATTAACAAAGATAAATACATTCAGAAAAGAAATCAGATGATTGTTGCATTGAAATATTAAGCAATAATAATAATAATGATAATGCAAAGAAAGTAACATTCACATTGTCAGATAAGAGTATGTCTATTTTAGAATGCTTTGACTCTGAGGCTCAGTATGGAGTCAACAGTTAACTTCTTCTTTTCTTTTTCCAAAGTCTCAAAGAATAGACAACTAATATTTATAAATAAAAGTAAAAGATAAATTCAAAAAACAGATCATGCCAAATCTTATAGACAATAGAAAAAAAAGAGGCTCGGCACCTATGGCTCAGCGGGCTAAGGCGCCAGCCATGTATACCTGAGCTGGCAGGTTCGAATCTAGCCTGGACCCGCCAAACAACAATGACGGCTGCAACCAAAAAATGGCCAGGCGTTGTGGTAGGTGCCTGTAGTCCCAGCTACTTGGGAGGCGGAGGCAAGAGACTCACTTGAGCCCAGGAATTGGAGGTTGCTATGAGCTGTGATGAAAAAAGAAAAGAAAAAGAAGAAATACTTCAAAATCATTCTACTTGATCTGGATACACCTGATATTAAAATTGGAGAAAATATATTATTATAAAGAGAAAATTACAAGCATATTTTACTTATAAATGAGGATGCAATATCCTAAACAACATATTAACAAGTTGAATTAAAAATTAATGTTTAAGTAATGTACTTTGGTTAAAATTAAATCCAATTTATGTGAGAAGTAGTCACTACTTTCTTTTCTTTTATTGTTTTCTTTCCCTCACTCCCTCCCTCCTTCTCTCTCTGTCTGCTCTCCCCTTCCCCCATACCCTACTGTCTCATTAATTGTCCTCATATCAAAGTTGAATACATAGGATTCATGCTTCTCCATCCTATGATGTTTCACTAAGAATAATGTGTTCCACCTCTATCCAAGTTAGTAAAAATGCTAGCAAAAATCTCCATTTTTTGATGGCTGAGTAATATTCCATGGTATACATATACCACAGCTTACCAATCCATTCCTGGGTAGAAGGACATTTAGGCCATCTCCACACTTTAGCAATTATAAATTAGACTGCAATAAACAGCCTAGTACAAGTGTTTTTATAATAAAAGTTTTTTTTTCTTCTAGTTAGATGCCCAGTAATGGGATTACAGGACCAAACGGGAGGTCTAGGTTGAGTTCTTTGAGGTTTCTCCATACTTCCTTCCAAAAAGGTTATATTAGTTTGCAGTCCCACCAGCAGTGTTAAAGTGTTCCTTTCTTTCCACATCCGTGCCAGCATCTGCAGTTTTGAGATTTTGTGATATAGGCCATTCTTGCTGGGGTTAGACGATATCTCAGGGTGGTTTTAATTTGCATTTCTCTAATACTTAGGTATGATGAGCATTTTTTCAAGTGTTTACTAGCCGTTTGTCTGTCATCTTTAGAGAAGATTCTATTAATCTCTCTTAAATTAATAAGAGGATTGTTGGTTTTTTTCTTGTGGATTAATTGAAGTTCTGTACAGATGCTGGTCATTAAACTTTTGTCTGATTCAAAATGTGCAAATATCCTTTCCCATTGGGTAGGTTGTCTATTTGCTTTGGTTGTTGTCTCCTTGGCTGTATAGAAGCTTTTCAATTTAATTAAATCCCATTTGTTTATTGTTGCTATTGTCATGGCAGTCTTCCTCATGAAGTCTTTCCCCAGGCCAATATCTTCCAGTGTTTTTCCAATCCTTTCTTTGAGGATTTTTATCATTTCATGCCTTAAATTTAAGTCCTTTATCCATCTTGAATAAATTTTTGTGAGTGAAGAAAGGTGCAGGTACAGTTTCAGTCTTTTACAGTCTCCCAGCACTGTTTATTGAATAGGGAATTTTTCCCCCAGTGGACATTCTTGTTTGGTTTATCAAAGATTAGGTGGCTGTAAGTTGTTGGTTTTATTTCCACATTTTCTATTCAATTCCAAATATCTATGTCTCTATTTTTGTGCCAGTACCATGCTGTCTTGACCACTATGGCCTTGTAATACAGCCTAAAATCTGGTATGGTGATATCCCCAGCTTTGTTTTTATTACTAAGAACTGCCTTAGTTATACGGGTTTTTTTTCTGGTTCCATACAAAATGCAGAATTATTTTTTCCAAGTCTTGAAAGTAGGATGTTGGTATCTTAATAGGGATGGCGTTGAATCGGTAAATTGCTCTGGGAAGAATAGATGTTTTAACAATGTTGATTCTTCCCAGCCATGAGCATGGTATGTTCTTCCATTTGTTAAAGTCCTCTGCTATTTCCTTTCTTAGGATTTCATAATTTTCTTTATAGAGGTCCTTCACTTCTTTTGTTGGGTATATTCCTAAGTATTTCATTTTGGGGAGGGCTATGGTGAAGGGAGTTGTGTTCTTAATTAACCTCTCATCTTGGCTGTTGTTGGTGTAACAAAGGCAACTGACTTGTGGACATTGATTTTATATCCTGAGACATTACTGTATTTTTTTTTTTATTGAATCATACTTGTGTACATTAGTTCAACCATGGGGTACAGTGTAGGGGCTTCACATGCAATCTGAGATATTTTATCAACCTGATTGACATACCATTCATGATATTTTCTCGTTTACTATATGAAAACATTTTTGTTTTTCTTTTTCTAATTCCATAAGATGGTTTATGAGTATGTTGATGTCCTCACTTTCTGTTTTTTGAATTTAGGCATCTAGTGCAATAAATTTTCCTCTCAGGACTGCTTTTGTTGTGTCCCACAGGTTTTGGTAACTTGTATCTTCATTGTTGTTATGTTTGAGGAATTTAACAATTTCCTCTTTTATTTTTTCCTGAACAAAACTGTCATTCAGCATAAGGTTGTTTAATTTCCATGCCTTTGTGTGGGGATGAACACTTTTGTTGGAGTGCATTCCATCTCTATAGCCTTGTGGTCTGAGAAGAGACAAGGTATAATTTCTATTTATTTAATTTAGTGGAGGTTTACTGTATCTTATGATGTGATCTATTTTGGAATATGTGCCATGGACTGACAAGAAAAAGTATATTCTTTTGCTTTGTGATGGTGTGTTCTGTATATGTCTATTAATCTCTTTTGTTCTAGAGTCACATTCAAGTCCTTTGTATCCTTGTTTAGTTTCTGTTTAGATGATCTGTACAGTTTTGTCAGAGGGGTGTTAAGGTCCCTGTCTAGTGTGGTGTTACTCAGACTCCTCAAAGTCTGTTTCATAAATCTGGGACCATTTCAGTTAGGTGCATAAATATTTAAAATTGAGATGTTTTCTTATTGTATTGTTCCTTTGACCAGTGTGAAGTGTCCCTCTTTGTTTTTTTTTAAATATAATTGCATTGAATCCCTTTGTATCTGAGATAAGATTGCAAGATTGAGTTTTGATTTGTCCTTCAAAGCTAGGCGTGTCTCCTGGAGACGGCATATAGATGGCTTGTGCTTTTTTATCCAATCAGGCAGCCTGTGCCTCTTCAGTGGGGAATTCAATCCATTGACATTTATTGAGAGTATCAATAAGTATGGTAGAATTTTATTCATCTTGTTATGAGAAAGTCTGTTGTGTAGTTTTATCCTTTGTGCTATGGTGGAAGTTAAGTTTTGGCCTCTGGCTTCTACGTGATTACTTTGGTGGTGGTCCTTTATGGTGTTCAGTGTTGAGAATAGGTCTAAGTATTTCCTACAGAGCTGGTCTTGTAATGGTGAATTTCCCGAGTGCTTGTATATCCACAAAAGATTTTCTTTCTTCATCAATTTTGAATCTTAGTTTAGTGGGATATTGGGCTAAAAATTATTTTGTTTAAGGATGTCGAAGGTGGACGACTCCGCTCTTCTGGCTTGGAAAGTTTCAGTTGAAAAGTCTGCTGTCATCTTAATGACTCTGCTCCTGCAGGTCAGGTGGCACTTATCTAGTTGCTTGCAGAATTTTCTCATTTGTCTTGAGTTTGGACAGGTTCATTACAATGTATCTTAGAGAAGCACTGTTAGAGTTGAGGTGACCCCTGGTTTGATATCCATCTGAAGGAATTGTGTTGAGCTCTTTAAGGAAACTTGGGAAGTTTTCATTTATGGTACTTTCCAGTAGGTCTTTCATACTTTTGGGACAATCTTCTTCCCCTTCAGGGATTCCTATTATTCATATGTTTGAACACTTCATGGAATCTTGTACTTCTCAAGGTGCCTGCTCTGCTTTTTCTCTCTTCTTTTCTGCCTCTGTAGAAGGGTTAACTCGAACCCTTTATCTTCTAACTCTGATATTCTTTCTTCTCCTTGGTCTAATCTATTTTTGATACTTTCTACTGTATCTTTACATTCTCTGATTGTCTCCTTCATTTCCTTAAGCTCCTCCATATCCTTTCTATATTCTACATATCTCTCATCTGACTTTTAGTTCTGTCTTTCCATTTTCTTATCCATTCCCTTTATTGTCTTAATCATTCATATTTTGTATTCCCTTTCTGCAAATCCATTAGTCTTTTATAGGAGGAGTCTTCTGTAAGAAAAAGTGCCTCATGGTCCCTTGGAGGAGTCGCTCTAGTTAGATTTTCATACTACCTGAATTTTTGTGTTGGTTCTTCCTCATGTGTGCTTTCTTGTTCACCTCCTTGTGCTCCTTTTTCCTTCTCACTTCCTCCTTCGCTTCAGATTACCTTATCTCAGAGTTTAGGTGATGAAGAGGCCTCTTGGTATGACACCAAAAGGAGGAGAAAGGTAAAGAGCAAGCAGGGAGAAACAAGAGGAAAAGAAAGAAAAGAGTCTGGGCAGAGTGGCTCCCACCTGTAAACCTAACACTCTGGGAGGCTGAGGCGTAGGAATATATTTGTGTTATATTGTCAGGACACCAAGTGGAGCTGTAGTTTTGGGGGATGGAGAACACAACTGATAACCTCTTTTTAGTTCCCAGGCTAGACTGTTTCCCAATTTAATTGTCCGTGGTGATTGCCTGATTAATTCCTGAGCATTCAGGCCCTGCTGGGTTGGGATCTCAAAGCTCTCCAGAATTCTTCAGAGGCAGGTTTCACTGTGCCCCCAGACAACAGTTCCCGTGGGGTGCTGGAGTCTCTGAGCCTGTCTAGATTGGAGGTCCAATTGCAGCAGGTAGAACAAAGAAGGCTATGTCCCTGTAGGAGGCCCACCCTCAGGACCTTCCCACAATGGCTGCCCCCTGGCTGCCAAGACCTTCCCAGTATGGTCATCTCTATCACCGCCAAACTGGTAGCAAATCAGCTCTAACCAGCCCTCAAATCTGGCTGCCGTGTACTGTTCAGGTGTGTCCACTCTTCCAGGCTTTTCTACTCAACGTGCAGCTTCCCTCGAGAACCAAAAACTACAAAAGGCTTCCTCCCTTCCTGGACCTATGCAGTGGAGCTGGTCACTCCCACTGGCTTGTGCAAACTTGCCTAGTGTGTCAGAACTCTGCCACTTGGCTCATGTACTATATCTAGCACCTCACCACCTTGCTATGTACCCCAAGCCATAGCTCCAGGCAAGGCATGCCAAGCACAGCCTGGTTTTCTCTGGTTCCTCAGTTGTACTAAGAGAGTTTGGCCAAACAAAAGCTCTTTCTGGTCCGCCATCTTGTTCTTCACTCCACTCTCAGTTCTATTAACAAAACATTTCTCAAATTTATTTATATCTCTCTATCTCTAATGCCAGCACACCTTAGTCATAGCCAGCATTGTCTTTCTTCTAGACACTACAATGTCATCCTGGACTTCCCAACTCCTTTTCTGCTACATTCCAATCAATTTAAACATTTAAGAAATGTAACTTGAATCTTGCCAGGCTTTCTCTAGGTTTCCATTGCTCTTAAATTATGAAATTCCTAACATAGCCTAAAAGTCTCTGCCAGAAATAGCCACTGCACATTTCTCTACTCACATATTTTTCCAATTCTCTCATTGCTAAGCCATAGTTAACTAGACATCCTTTCTTTGCTCTTTCCTGTTTTTCTGCCTTCAAATGTATTATTTTCTCTGACTATAATGTGCTTTGCTCTAGTTTCTGCTACACACATGATCCTTTTAAAATTTTACTTCCTCAGAGAGGCCTTTCTTGGCCATCCTCAATTTAAATTAGGTACTGATACTCTCTTTCTCATCCCCCCAAGATTTCTAGATATAAGTTAATATGTGTGTTAAAATGTGAACTTTGCCTGGTGGGACTGCAAACTCATACAGCCTCTTTGGAAAGAAATATGGAGAATCCTCAAAGAACTCAGATTAGATCTTCCATTTGCCCTGTAATCCCACTACTAGGCATCTACCCAGAAGAAAAAAATCATTTTATCATAAAGACATTTGCAGTAGATTGTTTATCACAGTTCAATTTACAATTGTCAAATTGTAGAAACAACCTACATGCCCATAAACTCAGGAATGGTTTAACAAATTGTGGTATATGTATACTATGGAATATTATTCAGCCACAAAACAGGTGGAGACTTTATGTCTTTTGTATTAGCCTAGATGGAGTTGAAACATATTCATCTTAGTAAAAGATCACAAGAATGGAAAAGCAAATATCCAATGTACTTAATACTAATAGGAAGCCAATAGATGATCTAATTCACACCCATATAGAAGTAAAACTCAAATGGAGGGAGGAGGAGGGGATTAGCTTGCTCCTACTTACTGGGCACAATGTAGGGGTATATGGCACATTTTTTGGGTGTAGGACACAACTATAAGATGGACTCTACCTAACAAATTCAAATATTGTGACCTGATTATTTGTACCCTCACATTAACTTAAAATAAAAAAAAAAAGTGAGCTGGCAGATGTTTTTTTTCTCAAGAGTACCAATAAATGCTTTAAGAAATCTAAATGGTCTCTGTACTTGATTGTTAGGGGTGACATTATTGGTAATATTCCCTGCCAAAAATAATTTAGGCATTCAGAAGCCAAACCCTTCTGGCTCGGTGCCTGTGGCTCAACAGGCTAAGGTACCAGCCACATACACCTGAGCTGGCGGGTTTGAATACAGCCCGGGCCACCAAACAACAATGACGACTGCAACCAAAAAAAAAAATGGCCAGGCGTTGTGGTGGGCGCCTTTAGTCCCAGCTCCTTGGGAGGCGGAGGCAGGAGATTTGCTTGAGGCCAGGAATTGGAGGTTGCTGTGAGCTGTGATGCCACAGCACTCTATCCAGGGTGACAGCTTGAGGCTCTGTCTCAAAAAACAAAAAACAAACAGAAGCCAAACCCTTCTATTGAAATACTTCTCTAACTACCATGAAGGGCTAATTAGATGATTAGAGTGTCAACCTATAGGAAAATAATACATGTTCATTACTTTTTGATTCTTAACTACAGTATTGAGGAGGACTGTCCAAACTCGTCCTGCACCACGGATTCCTCCAACAGTGGAAATAACTGAAAAGGAACAAAATTGGAAAAAGAAGACCTTACCTATTGATACAGATGGCCAGAATTCAAGTGAAGAGAGTCATCTCTTCACTCAGAGGTGGAGAGTCTCTCACATGGGAGAAGATTTGGAGAACAAAAATCAGGCTCCATTTGTTAACCTCTCACAGCCTCTCTGCAATTCCCATTCCACCACTCAGCAATCAAGAAACCCCATGTTCTCAGAAGAGCCCCCAGTACTGGGAGATGGGCAACAACTTAGAACAAATGAGGCATTAATACAAAGAAAGGACATAATGGCACGAATTGCTGAGTTAACACTGCAAAATTCAGCAATCAAGTCACATTTGAATAATATTATTGGGCCTGGGGGAGAGCAAGGGGATGGACTCCGGGAACTGAACAAACAGGAAAGCACAGGTGGCCTCACTGCTGTGAGTACCAGTTAGGGGTTGACCAGGGACATACAGGAACTTAGGTAGGGGTGTAGGCTTGGGCATCTTAAGAGACTTTTCAGAAATGATCCTAGGTAGGTTAAGGCTACCACTGGATGGCTTATGCTTCGAGTTGTCCTCATCACACAACAGGCATAAGTTATTTATCAGGTTAAGTAAACTTTGTGGGATAACCTGGTAACTTTATTTCATTGTTTTTGGGGGCAATAAGGAATTCTAAGGTCCAACTGGGGAATGTTATACACCCCTCCTCATGCTAGTCCCAGTGATGAGAGACACTTCCTTTTGCTCTTTCTCGAGCAGTGATAGCTCCTGCCAGTGTTTTAGGAGTGGGAACCTGCTGGGAAGCTTCACCAGGGATTGGTAGCTCCTGAGGCATCTGTGTCTGTGAGGTCTTTAACAGCAGTGGATCGAGAGCTTTTTTTTGTGAAAGGTTAAGGTAAGGTGGGAATAAGGGCCATTTCTGTAAGATCTGGCTCATCCAGAATAAGGGCAATATGAGGAACTAGAAAGGAGTATTGCTAGGAGGCAGTAGCCATTGGTACAGGTGTATGTATGTAAATTCAAATTGCCTCAATTTGGGATCATTGGAAGGCATTTACATGTTTACAGTTTTGAAGATTATTTGAAACAGGCAACTCTTGGTTAAAAAAAAAGAGTTAACTGTTTTGCTTAATTCCTTTCTAATTATTGATAGTATGTAGATCAGGCTAGAAAGGACAATCTAATATTGCTATCCTCACCTTTCCACTCTTCTAAGTGGAAATACAAAATGATCTTTAATTCATAGTTTTGCTTTTTTAAAATTAATAGACATAAACTAAAAATTAGTGATTTCTATCAGAGGTTTTTTGTCCCAAAGGGACATATTTAACATAATAAAATAGGAATGACATAGTACATTTCTTTTGGGAATGTTGACATTATACTCGTTATATTCCTTGGGTGGCTGTTTTGTGCTGTGCCTCTTATATTCCTTTCCAGTCACCAGCTATTCTTGAGTCAGATATCTCAGGCCAAAAGTAGCCTAGGGAGACCTCCACACGGTAAGGAGTAACAAGGTTCCCAGAGCCTTTGCCAAATAACTCAGGTGCATGTTTGAAAATTATAATTATAGAAGGATCTGTTTCAAATATGGCAGATCTTCTTTTGTAAGCTGTCAAACCCCAACCAGCTGTGTCATCAGTAGGTATATGGCATTTACTCAGAGAATAGATCACTAGGAGTAATCTTTTTGCTTATGTGATCTTTTGTGCAGCTCAGTAACACTAAGAGATACAGGAAAGCCTGTCCCACAGACTACATGCTTAGTCAAAGGCACTGGAGGGCTTCTGTGGCACCAGTAGGAGAAGAATTAGTATCCTTTTACTTGAGCCCTAATTTTTCAGTTAAGTGATTTGTAGGTTCTATTGCTTATAAATTTTGTTCACATTTGTATGTAGCAAGGGCTATGAATAGTAACTTGCTGGCACTTAGGAGAAAAGTCAAAATTGTGTGGATTTTTTTCAGCATTGAATTTTTACCCTTTTTTCCCCTCAAAGACTTTTCCAGTAGCACAATCTCTACCACCAACTAGTATGGAGGAACGGATTGCAGAATTGAATCGGCAGAGTATGGAGGCTCGTGGAAAACTACTGCAGTTGATAGAGCAGCAGAAACTTGTTGGTTTGAATCCTTCTCCACCAGTGTCACCTGTCAGAGCATGGACTGGTTGGTCACAAATTCATGATTTAAAAACTAGAAATATGAAGATTTTCATTTTCTCTATTTTGCAAGTTCATACCAAGCTGAAAGAAATCTCAGATTTTAGTGCCTTCTACTTTGCACAGGAACATATAGGTCTAAGTCACAAAATAAGTGACAGAAATAAGACTAGAAAGCAAGTCCTCTGGCTCAGCGCCTGTGGCTCAAGTGGCTAAAGCGCCAGCCACATACACGTAAGCTGGCGGGTTCGAATCCAGCCTGGGCCCGTCAAGCAACAATGACAGCTGCCACCAAAAAATAGCCGGGCGTTGTGGCAGGCGCCTGTAGTCCCAGCTACTTGGGAGGCCGAGACAGGAGACTCGCTTGAGCCCAGGAGTTTGAGGTTGCTGTGAGCTGTGTTGCCACGGTACTCTACCTAGGGTGACAGCTAGAGGCTCTCAAAAAACAAAGCGGGTCCTCTGATTCTTTCTATCCCACAGTGTCTAGTTAATCTTTGGTGTCTGGATTCCTAAGTTGCCCTATATCTAAATGTGATTCATTATAGTATGTGATCTACTTAGGACATATGCTGCAGCTAATTGTAAAATATAACCATCACAATGATGATTAAGAATTTCATCAGCAACAAATTATGTTTTAAAACATTTTCATTTGTTAATTAATTTTTCTATTGTTATATTTAGGAATGTGAAAGGCTAGAGGGAATTGTATTTCATTATTTTTATACAAAGACAGGGTCTTGAAGTCTCAAGCATGCCTGCCTGGCAAGGAGATTCTAAATAATAGAATAGTAACTAAAAACTTAGTTGTCATGATATTTATATTTTAAAAAGTACTGATGAAACAAAGTATATATCAAGTTGAATTTTAGCCAGAAATTGAATTAAGACCTCAGAGCTGATAGTACACCTATTTGATAAATAAGTAAACTGAGACAAAATGAGGTTAAGTGATTTATCTGAAGTTCCAGAGCAAATTAAAAGACTTCTAATAATGTTCTTTCCCTTCCAGTGTTTATATCTCTAATGCATTGTTTTTATAAGTGAAATTCTTAGTTTCACAGGAACCTCTGTGGGCTATAATGATAAAAATAAAAGCAGCCCACATGCCATGAAAAATCTCTTTTGTTTTCTGTGGTAACTGAGGAATATTTTATAAAATTAATAGGGGTTTATTATCTCATTAAACATAGAAATCATTGTTTTTTTTTTCTTTTTTTTTTTTGAGACAGAGCCTTAAGCTGTTACCCTGGGTAGAGTGCTGTGGCATCACAGCTGACAGCAACCTCAAACTCCTGGGCTCAAGCGATTCTCCTGCCTCCTCTCCCATGTAGCTGGGACTACAGGCACCTACCACAACGCCCGGCTATCTTTTGGTTGCAGCCGTCATTGTTGTTTTTTGGCAGGCCTAGGCTGTATTCAAACCTGCCAGCCCAGGTTACGTGGCTGGTGCCTTAGCCACTTGAGCCACAGGTGCCTAGCCTAGAAATCATTGTTTTTAAGCAATGATTCATAGGAGCCTGTATGAAATTACCTGGGGTGGATATAAAATCTTCCATTAGTAAATACATTGGAATGTAATATGTTGATTGATTACCCACTTCTGAAATATGGAGAATATACATAATTTGTATTGGCCATATGGAGCGTTCTTCAGCCAACTTTCCCCTCCTGCTTTAATGTCTTCACTAAAAGTCATAATGTAATAGATTTAAAAGATTTAAAGTTTTACTGAATAACTACAGAAAAATTTCCCCCCTTTTGGGGAAAACTATAGACAAAGTTCTCAAGTTCTTTAGGGATACCTCTTAATTTCTGTTTTTTGCTTCCAGATCTGACATGATACCACTTGTCTGAAGATTCTGTCTCTCTGTTAACTGGCATGCTATTGAATTGATACTAGTAACTAAAGTTTCTTGTCTCACAGTTCATTAAAAAAAAAAATTTCCAAGCATATCTGTGGGCTGTAATGATAAAAATGAGGAAAGATTCTCTAGATTTGTAATGTGCAATTTGTAGTAAGATAGAAGTCAGGTGAAATTTGTATTTTTATTTCATTGAAAGATAATGAAACTAATGTTCATATTTATATTTTAGAAGGAGGAAAGAGGACAATCGAGGTATCTATTCCAGCTGCAGAAGCCCTAGAGAGCTCAAAATGCAGTACTGTCTCTCCTGTCAGTGGAATAAATACAAGAAGGTAGGGTTGCAGTGTGAACACTTAGTTAAAAAAAAATCAAGAATGTGAAGCATGTGGTATGTATTTTATTCTCTTTGTGAAAAAAAGGAAGTGTATAATATCTGACTTAGGTTCAGACAGACTCATTTGGAGGAAATAAAGTAATTGGAGAAGAGAATTTTAGGGGAAAAAGAAGAATGAGGAATAACTTCAAAGTAGAAAAGTATAGATACAAATAAAAAATAATGTAACACATACAGAGTATAGGATTAGGAGGTGATATATGACAGGGAAGGTGAATTGACCAAAAGTATTTTCCTCCTTTATAATAAGTGAAACTGAAGCTGAAACTGAAGTATAGTTAATTGGGTGATTAGTCTGGAGGAGTCACATAGTTGGTAAGTGGTGACACTATAGGCATATCTGCCCCTCTGTCTCTACTTTGCATCCTCAATGTACTGTGCTGTTCAGATCTGGTTTCTCTTATACTCTTTTTTGACCTTTTTCTCCCACTCTTGCACACCCATTTTCCCCTTTTTTATGATACTATAATGGTAGATACATGTTGTTACACATTTGTAAAAATCTGTAGAACATATAACACAAAGAGTGAACTCTAATATGAACTGTGAACTTCAGTAACTTACAATATATTACTATTAGGTCATCAGTGGTAACAAATTTGCCTCACTAAAGCAAGGTGTTAGTAATAGGGGAAACCATGCATGTCTTGGAGTTGGGGGTGAGAGGGAGTATGGGAACTCTATACTTTCTGTTCATCTTTTTGTAAACCTAGAACTTCTCTAAAAATAACTTCTATGAATTAAAAAGTGACTTACAGGTTGGTGAAAATATATACAAATAATTTACTTCATTTGGAACTAAGTCAGCCATTCATTTATAGTTCTTGCCAATATTGAGTATTGTCAGTTGTTTGCATAATTTTCGAAGGATAATAATGATAACTCACTTTGTCATTCTCTTTTATTTCTCATAAATAGATCTTCAGGGGCTACTAGTAATTCTTTATCTCCATTAAATGCCACCTCTGGAAGTGGGTCATTCACTCCTCTGAATCCAAGAGCAAAGGTACATGATAAAATGTAGTTGTAAAATGTGTATGGGGTGTCAAGATGGTAAAGGGGGAAGGTGACTGATCAGTGATTTTCATTCAATTATTGTTCCTGTTATCCTAAAGATGATATAAAGTTCTTTTTTTTTGTTTTTATTTTTTGAGATAAGGTCTCACTCTGTCATCCAGGTTAGAGTATAATCATAGCTCACTGTAACTTCAAAATCCTAAACTCAAGTGATTCTCCTGCCTCAGCCTTCCCAATAGCTGGAACTACAGGCATGCACCACTGTGCCTGGCTAGTTTCTTAAAAAAATTTTGTAGCAATGATCTCTCTGTGTTGCCCAGGCCGTTCTCAAATATCTGGCCACAAGTGATCCTGACTTGGCCTCCCAAAGTGCTGGCATTACAGGTGTGAGCCACCACACCTGACTGATAGGAAATTCTTAAATGAACAAAAGTAGTAATTCACTTTCATTAGAAAAAAAATAAGACATATAAGGGCGTCCAGAATCCAGCCATGCACTATGAAAAAAGAGACACATGTTGGATACTTTCCAGACAGCCCTTGTATATTTCTTTTGTTCTGTGGTAAAGGAATAAGATAAAATTTCATAAGATATTCAGCAGTCCTTAAAGACTGGAATTACTGGCTTTAGGTAAGCTTTCCAAATGCCATGGCGGGACACACAAGTGTGCCTTATATGGGTTGTAGGTGTGCTGAGATATTGGTTCCTTCACTCCTTTCTATGATTGGGTGGGGTATGGGTTCATTCACTTTTCTTGTCACTTTATGCTGGGATTCTATACCTGAGCGTGCCACTGGTTAGGCAGATTATGACAAAAAGGGTAAATAAATATCATGTGTTTTTTGCTGTATGTAAAAGCTAAGCATTTCAGAGTGTATGCAACATTTTTGCAGAAGGCATTTTTCTGTGTTAATACAGCCAAAATATAGTTCCTTTGAGTATTTATCCATAATAAATTGTGAGGATATCTTTAAAATTGTAAAAACTACTTTTGCAGACTTGAGCTAACAACTATCTGATATGAGGGGTGGAATCTTTGCTATTCTTATTACTAACTAGCTTTAGTAATTAACCAAAGATTGGGTGTTATAGCTCAAATTAATTGATAGGCTTAGATACCCCAGTTGCCCAGCATTAGAAGACTTGTCTTTTGCTACTTCTTATGTTTTATAAAAGCTTTAAAATAAGCTATTTTATATAACTTGCCCTTAGGTCCTAGAATTTAGTAACATTTAATTTATTAAGGTCAAATAATTTTCTTTTTATTATTTTTAAAAGTTGTACCTGTGATTTGTATAAAACACTGGCTATATCCCTTTTAAGAAAAATAGGACTCTTAAATCAATGTCAGGATTTATTGGTCAGATAATCAGTTATTTGTTAGTGTTTATTAGAACATAAACATTGGTGGTAGCGATTTGATTTCCAGTACTATTTAATGGCATAGGATGACTGTTGTATGTACTTGGCCGGATCTTGTGTGGTGTCATTTTTTTTGTTTATCTTCTAAATTCTCTCTGTATCTTTGTTCAACAGATTGAGAAAGAAAATGAAGAAGGCTGGTTTGCTCTTTCTACTCATGTATCATAAGTGGTGTTGAGTTTTATGGAGTTCGTTCTTAATAATTTATTCTTAGCTTTCTACTCGTGTGCTCCTGCTTTTAAGTTTTTACATCCTTCCTTCAGATAAAACTTACAAAGAACGTGTGAATTAGAACTAATGGAAAAGAGAAAAAAAGCAATTCTTTTAATTTTTGACCTTTTCAAATATGTTTCAATAATCAACCTATCTACATAAATATCTGAATAAAATTTTGACTGTAGGGAAATTAAAGTTTTATATTCTAGTAACTTATTAAGTATTTTAGGGTCTTTTTTGAATAATACATTTTTTACCTTTATCATCTTTATTCATTTTTTTGACTTACTATATCTTAAATATTGATCAATTTCCATTTTTTTTTTTGAAGAACTAATTCGCTTTGCATATAACTTATAATGAGATGCCTCTGTGTGATTAGAGTCTGGCTTTCAGAAAAATGTAATGCCTACTTTGGGTTTTTTTTTTTTTTGATGGGAGGTTACTGTTGGCAATCATTTTTTCCATCAGATAGAATATACAGCCTTAAAAAGTAGGCCTGGAAATGTTTGTTTGTATTTGCTTAAGCAGGTAAGAGAAGTTGTATATCTTATAAAATTCTCATGTAGTTTTTAAATGTGAAAATGTCAGCAGTAATGGTAACGTACATCAAATAAATAATGATTATAGAACTCAAATCTCTAAATGCAACAATATTGATTTAGTGGTATATTTACTGTTTTAAACAATTAAATAGAAAAAGTTGGTATCAATTTTCCCAACTCTGAATTTAAGGAGATCATTCAAAATAGTTCTTTTTTTCTTCAAAGCTCCTGTTTGGTTCTCAAGGGTTGTTTTCTATTTTAAACTTTTTTTTGAATGATCTCTGACTCTTAGTTCCATGATAGGAATTCTCAAGCTGAGTGAGGTGGGAGTGGGATAGGGAAACTGCTTGGAGGATTTTCCCTCTGCAGTTGTAAATCACTGTTCTAGGAAGTGACCTGTGTTTAACTTTGACTTGGGCCTTTTCATTTTTGTGGTTGCAACAATAAAATTATTTCTTCTGTTGTCACAGATTTTATTTATGTGAATTCATTTGTATTCATTCGCATTACTGCAGTTTCTTTCATTGAGAAAGTTGCTATTCAATAAATACTATCCCTATGTGGAATATAAGCCATTTTAGTATTATTCCTTATATTATTGAAATGTCAAGTTTTCTGCTTAGCTTGTGAATACATTCTTTTTGTTGTTTGTTTTTGAGACAGAGTCTCACTATATTGCCCTTGGTAGAGGTCTTTGGCGTCATAGCTCACAGCAATCTCCAACTCCTGAGCGCAAGTGATCCTCTTGTCTCAGCCTCCTCAGTAGCTGGCTACAGGCGCATACTGCAACACCTAGCTAGGTTTTTTTTGTTGTTGTTTTTTGCAGTTTTTGGCAAAGGCTAGGTTTGAACCTGCCACCTCCAGTATATGGGGCCAGTGACCTACTCTTTTGGGCCACAGGCACTGACCTTTTTTTTTTTTTTTTTTTTTAAAGAGATGGTCTCCTTTCTGCTCAGGCTGGGCTAAGAACTCTTGACCTCCAGCAATCTACCTGTGTTGGCCTCCCAGAGTGCTAGGAATACGTGTCAGCTACTTTAGCAGGCTCTGTGAATTCATTCTTTTTTTTTTTTTTTTTTTTTTGAGACAGAGCCTCAAGCTGTCACCCTGGATAGAGTGCTGTGGCATCACAGCTCACAGCAACCTCCAAACTCCATTTCCTGGGCTCAAGCGAGTCTCTTGCCTCCGCCTCCCAAGTAGCTGGGACTAGAGGCGCCCGCCACAATGGCCGGGCCATTTTTTGGTTGCAGCTGTCATTGATGTTTGGCGGGCCCGGGCTGGATTCAAACCCACCAGCTCAGGTGTACGAGGCTGGCACCTTAGCCTGTTGAGCCACAGGCGCCGAGCCAGTGCATTCTTTTGATATGCATTTTCCTTACTGTTCTCCAAATGGTTAGCTCTTTATGTTTTCCCCCATATGCCTTTAAATCTTAAAAGCCATAATTCTCAACTTGGAGCAGTAAAAAATACCAAGTGAGCCCTGGGCATGGTATTTTTAAAAGCTGCTCAAGGTGATTCAGAAGTGCTGCCAGGGTTGAGAACTACTGCAAGACTTTTATCACTAACTTGCTGACAACCTGTGGAACTGATATTTATGTGTCCATACTGTTATCAGTAGTTTTAGCTGATAATACAAAAGCAAATTGAAAAAACTCCAAGAATAGTAGATGAAGAGCAAAGAGCCCTTTCTTTCTTATGCCTTCTGAAGTAGTGCTTCTCAATTTGGGTTGCCATTTAGTGTCATCTGGGGACCTTTTAAAATTCCCAATGCCCAGATCTTACACGAGGCCAGTTAAATTAAAATCTCTTAGGGCAGGACACAGACATCAACATTTTAAAAAGCCTTATCAGATGATCCCAGTATACAGCCAAGTTTGGGAAACATTATAAGGATATTGATCACTCCAAATCATAAATTGATATACATTTGCTGTTAGGAAACAGTTTAAACGACCTTGGGTCCTATTTATCAGCCTTCAGACTCATTCATACAGATGAATCTCAGAGTGTGGACCCTGAGCAGCAGCAGCAGCAGCATAGCCGGTGATGTTTGTCAGAAATGAAAATTCTTGGGGCTTATCCCAGACCTTTTGAACCTTCAGAATCTCTGGCGTCTGTTTTAATAAGCCATTCAGGTGATTTTGAGGTATGCTGTTGATCTATAGCATCACACTATAGTGGGTGAACTCTACTGTATTTGCCTGTGGTGTAGTACATTTATATTTACTTTTAACATATAAGAGTTCAAGTTTTCTTATGTCTATATTTGAATAGTAAATAACGTATCATTTCTCCAGGATGCCCCACAAAGCTGCTAATAACTTGCTAAACTTGAAATCTACAGCTTTCCAAATTACAGCTTGGGAGAGAAATTAAATTGATAATTTAAATCCACAGTTAATGATATGATCACGTCTATGAGGTCTGATAATTAAGTTTACAAACTTGCCACCATGCGCTTACATTGGCAGCATTGTACAAACAACTCGGTAAGGTTTTATAACCTTGAAATATTAGTGTCTCGCAGCTATGTTCATGTCAACGTGTGGCAGTGTCTTGCTGAGTGGCACTCATTATTGTTGATGTATGTTTTTGTGTGCTTTGTCACAAGAATATTGGATCTTGAACTAGAGCAATAAACAAGCATTACATTTCTTGCTAAACTTGGCAAGAGTGGAAGTGAAATCTAGGATATGTTAGTCCAAGTTGATGTGGATAATGTCATGAAGAAAATGGCAGTGTACAAATGGATTAAACGTTTTTCTGAGAGGAAAGGAAGTGTCACTGATGAAAAGAGGTCAGGGTGGCCAGTATTGAGCATTTTCATTGTTACAAAAATTTATTGAATTGTGTGTTGAAATTGTTGGCTGACTGTGAGAAGCATGGCAGACCAAGTAAACATTGATAAAGAAACAGGAAAACTTTTTTTTTTTTTTTGAGACAGAGCCTTAAGCTGTCACCCTGGGTAGAGTGCTGTGGCATCACAGCTCACAGCAACCTCCAGTTCCTGGCCTCAAGCGAGTCTCTTGCCTCCGCCTCCCAAGTAGCTGGGACTATAGGTGCCCGCCACAACGCCTGGCCATTTTTTGGTTGCAGCCGTCATTGTTGTTTGACGGGTCTGGGGGCTGGATTCGAACCCACCAGCTCAGGTGTACATGGCTGGTACCTTAGCCCGTTGAGCCACAGGCACCGAGCCAGATACAGGAAATCTTAACTGAAAATCTTGGCATGAGAAAGATGTGTGCAAAAATGGCCCTGAAGGACCTTACTGATGAAAAAAAGCAAGAGAGTTAAAGTTTACCAAGACCTTTTGCAGAGGCAAGATGATGTTTTGGGCCTTATTATCACTGGCAGTGAAACATGGTTTACCAATGTGACCGTGAAACAGAGTGTCAAAGTGCACAATGGAAATCAGCCAGTTCTCCATGACCAAAAATGTTCCATCAAAACTGTTTACCCTTATGTGATATTAGAGGGATTGTTGATTATGAATTTTACCAACTGGACAGTTAACCAAGTGTACTATTTTGAAGTGCTGAAAGGGTGTGTGAAAAAGACAAAAATGACCTGAACTTCCCTGACAACTCATAGCTCTTACTTCATGACAATGCATCAGCTCACATGGCACCATCTGTGAAGGAGTTTTTAGCAAGTAAACAGATAACTGTATTGGAACATCCTCCCTACTCACCTGATCTGGCCCCGAATGACCTTTTTCTTTACCTGAAGATAAAGGAAATATTGAAGGAAGACATTTTGATGACATAGAAGACAGCACGGGCCATATGACGATAGCACTGAAGACCATTCCAGGAAAAGAGTTCCAAAATTGCTTTAAAGGGTAGACTGGGTGCTGGCGCCAATATGTAGCTTCTCAAGAGGAGTGCTTCAAAAATGACTGTAGTGATATTCAGCAATGAGATATGTAGTACCTTTTGTAGGATGAGTTCATGAACTTAATTGTCAGACCTTGTATGCCGTACAACAAAATCATTTGGGTTGGTAGAATTAAATAATAATTTGACTGTTTAGGTGCCAGGCACTTACTCTAGCCATCTTATGTGCTTTGTGAAACCTTAAAAGGTAGGTACTATTAATTTTTTTTTAGAAACAGGTTCTCACTTTATCACCCTTAGCTATTAATTTAACAGATGAGGACACTGAGGTATGATACAAGAAAGTAATACTTGCTTAGGTCACACACTAGGGAGTGGTGGCACTAGACTGGCAGTCTTTCTCCAATGTATATGCCATGCTACCTCTTGATGCAAAGTAAATGTATTTTACAGTTGTGTGTAGTATGGAAGCAACATAATAGCTACGTGTTATTGAGCCATTATGGTGGGAGGTACTGTGCTAAACTGCAGTGTCACCATTATCTCATTTAATTCTCATAGCAGCCCTATGGCTTAGAGGTGTTTAAATGCATCTGCCTTCACCAATACCTTTACAGATGAGGCGGCTGAGTCGTGGAGGTGAAGTAAGTTGCCCAGTGTCAAGAGTACTTGTAAGAGGAAGCTTTCTAAGTAATTTTTGGTCTTCTAATTTATCAGAACTAACTAATGTAGCACACTGCTTAAGGGTATTAAGTAATGCATCCAGAAAGCATGCATTCAAATGTCCTCTCTGCTATAGGGGCTGTACATCTTTGGCAAATTAATTTTCCTCTTTCCCACTGAAAGTCACAAATATTAAATAATATATAACATTTTACTTGGAGTCTTGTGAGTATTAAGTGAGGTAAATCCATGTATATGTAAATGTGCTGAGAATAGGACCTGATTGACAATAAGCACTCTAATGATGACTACCTTTTATTTTCTGTACAAATAAATACACTACTTCCTGTGTGTGACCATTTTTTTAGATGTATTGTGAATTTATTGTATTATTTTTAGATTAACCATTAGACACAGTGCTTTAAATTTAGAGATATTTCACCTGAAAGATGGTTGGAGTTTGAAAGAAAACATATTGAGCTTATGATTTGAAAATGTTAACTAACATACTCTTTAAAAATAAGTTTATTCTGGTTTTCTAAATTTTAGACATTTGGATTTATTATTTAGTAATTAATAGCAAGGATAATTGTCTATGTTTGTTAGCCCTGGAGAATACTGGCCTGTCCTAACAAGGACATTTCAGTGTTGCTAACAAATGCATGGTATAAGCGTTTGAGGAACTTGCATAACATTATGGAAACTAATAAAGACAAATTATATTAGTTATTTTTTCTTATCAATTTTATTGAGAAATAATTTATATACAGCAAACTACACCCATTTAAAGAGAACAAATTATTGGCTTTTGGTGGTTTTATATTCATGAAAATACCACCACAATTAAGACACACCATTTCTGTCATTTCTAAAAGAGACCTTTTTTTTTTTTTTTTTTTTTGAGACGGAGTCTCACTATGTTGCCCTAGAAAGAGTGCCATGGCATCACAGCTCACAGCAACCTCAAACTCTTGGGCTTAAGTGATTCTCTTGCCTCAGCCTCCCAAGTAGCTGGGACTACAGGTGCCCGCCACAACACCCAGCTATTTTTTTGTTGCAGTTGTCATTGTTGTTTAGCAGGCCCCAGGCTGGGTTTGAACCCTTCAGCCCCGGTGCATGTGGCCAGAGCCCTAACCACTGAGCTATGGGTGCCGATCCTCTAAAAGATTTCTTGTGTCTCTGCAATGCATTCCTTTCTTTGCCTAAGACCAAGGCAGCCACTAATCTGCTTTCTGTCAGTATAGGTTTGCATTTTATTTAAATGGAATTAGACAGTATGTGCTATTTTGGGTCTGGCTTCTTACACTCACCATAATTGAAGTTTAACCATGTTATGTGTATTTTTTCCTTTTTACCTCTGAGAAGGATTCCAGTGTATGAATATTTGTCCATTCTCATGTTATTGGTTATTTATATTATTTTCGATTTTTGGTTATTGTGACTAAAACTGCAATGAGTATTTATGTACAAGTCTTTGGCCATAAGTTTTTGTTTTTCTTCAGTAAGCACTTTGGATGTGGAATGGCTTGGTATATGTTTAACTAGAGAATACCAAATGGTTCTCTAACGTGGTTGTGTTAACAAACTCACAAGGGGGATCCGTATTGCTCGCCCTATAGAAAGCCAATTACTGAGACCGAGGATTATCAAGGAGGAAGGATTTATTTCAGAAGATGAGGCAACCAGGAGGGGGAGGCACAGACTACCTCAAATCCACTTCCCTGATTTAACAGGGTCAAGGAGTTTTTATGGAGGTGAAAATGAATAATGAATAAGGGAGTGAACATCATTACTTGTTTGAGGGTGGAATGCAGGGCATGCAAGCAAGTGCAATCATGTAGCACATACATCCTGTGAATAAAAAGTGTTAAACAAATCCCTCCCAAGGGTGAGAATTTTACTATTATGAGTTAGGGGTTAATATTGTTCATTTTAGCCTTGTGTGCAGGCTCAGTGATTCTTGAGCATAATTTGCAGTGATGTAATTCTTGTCTTTCTCCAGACAAACAGGTAGTGTAAAGCACTGTTGTTATCTGAGGGCTGCAAGGAGGTTCTGCAGCTCCTGGGGGAAAAACTCAAAAATTGCAATGGTGGAGAGAAAGTTGTAAAGTTCTACTGAGCAATTCTTGCAGAGACCTCCCTGTCTCTTTGCTTTCTCTGAGACTGCAATTATTCAGCCATTGGTGCTAACATTTACTGTTACAGTCCTGTTAATTCAAGGCCACTTATTGGCCTGCCTCAGTCCTGATAATAAACACTGGAACCTCATTTGTAATATGAAGGAACTAAGATAATTGAGAATTATACAAGTTTGGTTATGGAGCTGGTTATAGTTGTGCATTTTACATTCTCAACAATGTGGGAGAGTTCCAGTTTCCACATGTTTGGTGTTGGTGGTCTTTTTAATTTTACCTATTCCGGTGGATGTGGAGCAATGTATATTGTGGTTAGTATCTCTCTGATGACTACTGTTAAGCATCTTTCCATGTGCTTATTGACCATTCATATGTCTTATTTGGTGAAGTATTCAAATCATCTGCCCACTTAAAAAATTGGGTTAGTTTTTCTTACTGAATTATAAATGTTCTTTATTATGTATTGGATACAAAGTCCTTTGTCACGTTATTGCAACACTGTAGTCATCTTAAAACTTTTTAAAATAACATTAGCTTACATAATTAAAAACCAATATGAGCACTGAACTACAGAGAAGTTGAAGAGCGAATCTTGGACAGCAGTCATACTTTGTGTGTACCCAGCACCCTGTGACCAAGGGGCCCACAACACAAAACTTTATTCATTATTAAAAGCCAACAGGAATACAATAGCTTAAAAAACAACAAAAAGACCCATGTGATATATTTTTGCTGTTGACGCTGCTGCAAGGTGCCCTACCTGCTGCCATCGGGGTCCCTTGAGCCATTTTGGAGTATTGGACAAGCATCTTCCAAAGTATTCAAAAGTCATTTAATTATCAACATACCATCTGTTAGGGACAGTAAACTTGACTAATGCCAGGTTTTCTATATGACTTTGAACCTGGGTCACCAGATAGAATAGACCTGACTAGAGGGCGAATCCGACCTCAATTCGGGGTCTGAAAGCCAGGCGCCGGCTGCGCATGCGCCTCCGGGCCCGCCCCTCCGCCCCCCAGTGGGGGGGCGTTGCCGTGGTAACTGCAGTAAACCTACGCCTCTGGGCAGCTGCTGTGAATAGAAACGAGCGGCCGCCGTTGGTACCTTAGGTAAGTTGACCCCAGCATCGGGGCAGTTCCCACAGCTTCCCCATTAATCCGTTTGTGACTCAGAGAGCAGTGAATGTTCTTAGACTAAGCCAGTGTTCTCCACGCTTTGCTGAAACCCGTTCCTTCGCCCTCCGAACCTTTGAAGGACTAGCAAATGCGGGCATGGGGATAGGCACTGTGTGGGCTCAGCTCCTGCCTGCAGGGAGCTCACAATCCGGCTGGGGCAGAAGACAGCGGGCGACGGGTGGGGGCTGGACTCGACCAAGCCAGAAGCAACAGCTAGTCTAGGGGCAACGAGTCTGGCCTCTGGGCTCAAGGTGTACTTTCCACGCACACTTTGCTGGCGCTTGGCGAGTTGACTCCTCTCCACTTTGATTTCCTCATCTCTAAAAAGGAAGATGATGTTTTGTTAAAACTACACGAGTTAACGCAGGTAAATTGCTTAGTGCATTCATGACATAATGTAGGTGCGCAGTAAGTATTTGTTGAATGCATAGGCAAAGACATAATAGCATACAAATGTGCTACTCAGTGTGTCCTGTCAATGGTGAGTTGTCCGGGTGCCTACTGACGAATAAAACTTTTGAGAGATGAAAAGGCTAAACAGGAACTAGGCAGTGAGAACCACAAGAGACGAGCTGCCGTGAGTTTACAGACCCTGACGCAGAACATTTATACCCAGGACTCTGAGTTGGTCATGAGGAGAACATTTATATCTAGGACTCTGAGTTCTGATGGTCATAAGGAGCCAGTAAATGTTTTAGACAGTAAGAGTGGCATGTTAAAAGCTATGTTTTAGAAATACAAGAGGCAGTGTAGAAAATGGATTAGAAGGCTGGATGCAGTGGCTCACACCTGTAATCCTGGCACTCTGGGAGGCTAAGGTGGGTGGATTGCCTGAGCTCGGGAGTTAAAGACCAGCCTGAGCAAGAGCAAGACCCTGTCTCTACTAAAAATAGAAAACTTAGCTGGTTGTGGTGGCACGTGCCTGTAGTTCCAGCTGCTTAGGAGGCTGAGGCAGGAGAATTGCTTGAGCCCAAGAGTTTAAGGTTGCTGTGAGCTATGACATCATGAAACTCTACCCAGGGTGACTGAGTGAGAGACTCTGTTTAAACGAAAGGAAGAAAGAAAATGGATTAGAGAAGGGAAAACAAGGTCTGTAGTAATGGTAGAGATGGGACACAATGAGAACCAGGATCATGTGGTGACAGTAGGAATAGAAGGGAGGGGGTAAATTCCAAAGGCTTAAAAGTGGACATTTAGTAACAGGACTTGGAAGTCATTTGAATGGCAGTAAGAGAGAAGGTTCAAATAATAATAATAACACCTACCATGTAGGGTTTTTTTTTTTTTAAAGAATACATAGAATTTCTTAGAACTGTGCTTGACATATATTAAATATTGAAAATATACAAGCTATTATTCTTTCCATATTTGTCTTTTACAAAACTGAGAGCCTATTTTTATTTTGAGTCTTAACATGATCAGCTCCAGCACCCTGCTGGGACTGAGTGTTTTGGTTTGTAAGAGTGAGGAAAAGACCCTGGACTCTGGTGAATGAATTAGGGTAATGTGTCTTTGGGGAACACTCAGTCTGTCTTGCAGCCAGCCCTCTTCTAGCAACATATTCCTCTGTATCAATGTGTAGTGTTGTTTTCTTTTTTCCAATTTCAATATATGTGCTGCCGAAGCTAGCACTTGTTTTCTTTTTTCCTTCACTCTTCTTTAGTGTTGACTCTGACAATCTAAGTAACAAATAGAGACAGTCTCTCTAAAAGAAAATGGTATTTATTCAGGAGTAGGGCATTGCAATGGGAATTACGTGTGCTGTGGCAAACTGTGTGTATTCAGGGAGCTAAGGAAGACAAAGGTTTTTTTTTTTTTTTTGTGAGACAAAGTGTCACTATGTCACCCTTGGTAGAGTGCCATGGCCTCTCAGCTCATAGCAATCTCAAACTCTTGGGCTTAAGTGATTCTCTTACCTCAGCCTCCCAAGTAGCTGGGACTACAGGCACCTGCCACAATGCCCGGCTATTTTTCTTTTCTCTGTACATATACATGTGTTTATTTGGTTTTCACTTTTTGCCTTCACAAAATTAAAAAGGCTTAAAATTTAATAACAATAACAATGTTTAATATAAGGCTAGAGGGGCAGCACCTGTGGCTCAAAGGACTAAGGCGCTGGCGCCATCTGCTGGAGGTGGTGGGTTCAAACCCAGCCCAGGCCAAAAAAAAAAAAAGATAAGGACTAGAAACAAAAACCTCATGAAAAACAAATGAAGATGATAAATACATTCAGAAAAGAAATCACATGATTGCTGCAACAAAATATTGAGCAATAATAATAATAATAATGGACTGCTACTAGTGGTTATGATGGCTTCAAGGTTACTTCGCGGAGCTGGAGCTCTGGCAGCGCAGAGCCTGAGAAACCGCGGTTCCAATGTGTCGGTTGCGGTGCGCTCCCTGGCGTCTGGAGGTGGTGTTCCTACTGATGAGGAGCAGGCGACTGGGTTGGAGAGGGAGATTATGATGGCAGCACGGAAGGGACTGGACCCATACAATATACTACCACCAAAGGGAGCTTCAGGCACCAAGGAAGACCCTAATTTAGTCCCTTCCATCACCGACAAGCGAATAGTGGGGTGTATCTGTGAAGAGGACAACAGTACTGTC
>CAUYON010077432.1:0-18365 GCA_963573935.1 Arctocebus calabarensis
AGTCTGTGACACAAAAGAGGTTAACAACAATTAATCTAGAGGATATGCCCTGCTTACCTCTCATCACCATGTGTATTTAGGGTTTTTTTTCATTATAAGTCTAATTACAATTTGAAGTTATTTTATGTATTTACCTCTGGATCACATAGTCATACTCTTTTTTTTTTTTCTTTTCTTTTCTTTTTTTTTTTTTTTTTGCAGTTTTTGGCCGGGGCTGGGTTGAACCTGCCACCTCCAGCATATGGGGCCAGTGCCCTACTCCTTTGAGCCACAGGCGCCACCCCACACAGTTATACTATTTACTGGATGAAAACCTCCCGGCAATGGTGTGGCTCTCTAGTGCTGGTGCATAGTTTGAGTGACAGCGATGAGGAGAGCAAGCAGAGGGATGAGCACGAGAGCTCACAGGCCAGGAGGAAGAAGAGAGAGATTGGCTGAGACAGAAGCGATAAAAAGAGAGAAATGAGAGGAAAGAAACGAAGCAAAAGAAAAACACAGAGAGGAGACAGCTGTGAAGGAAAAGAGAGCAAAAGGTCTTTGGGGGAGATGCTGTCACCCCAATTTCTTTTATATTAAGAATATAATTTTCTTTCTTTACCCTGCGTAACTCCTTTCCCTCAGGTGATGTAGAATTTAACAGATGTGTGTGTAGGAGGATGGGTTGTGGGAGATAATTAAGGATGGATTGAATGGAACCTTTCTCCCAGGAACACTTGACTTGGGGTGAATTTCCCTATTTATTATATTTACATGTATAAATTAATATGCATTCCAAAAATTGAATCATACCTATTTCCTCCAATTCAGGAAATGGCTCCAAGCCCCACTGGCTTTGTTGCTTCCAAAACATGATGAGGTTTAAAGGTGATGCTGCCCTTTTCTTTTTTTGGTATCTCGGGAACAAGTGAGACCTAAAATAGTGCAAGTTGAAGTGTCGCTCTCACTCTGCATGCAAGGTCTCAGCCAGCTGAGCCGGCTAATAAGATCTGTGAGTGAGAGACAAAGATGTCACGAAGAGAAGAGGGGAGAGGAGCCAAGAGAGGAAGAGGAAGGAAGGCTGGACGAGAACCCTTCCTCTGTACTTGGCTTCTGGAGCAGAAACCACAGTGTCCATCCTGGGGAAATCTCCCTAATGAGAGAGAGTCAAAACCCAGAAGTGTCCCACCCAAACTAATGATGCAAATGATCTTCCGGGACAGCAGCTGTGTTTACCTACTGCCCTAAATAAGAGTGAGTTGCTGTTCTTCACTCAGGCTGTGCTTCCCATTGAGCTGTTGCCTGCAGGGGAGACCAGGGAGCAAGTGCTAAAAGTCCTGGGAGTCACGAAGACAGCCGGACGTGTGCAATCTCCCTATATGGGATGGATGCCTGGATCCTTTATGCTCTGCTTTTCCTAGGGACCCAGGCTTCACCTTCCTCCAAGAGGAATAAATCCCTCAGCAGAACTGATAGCTAAACCTTCCCTCAGGGCCCGGGGTAATCTCTGTGAATATAAAAGAGACAAAGGGCTCTTCTCTGACTGCAGGGCTCCCTGCCCATCCCACCTTCTACCCTCGCCCTGGTCGTCTCCAACTGCATCTTCAGATCTCACCCCCATGATCCTGTTCAGAGAAACTCTCTATCCATTCTGAGTATGTCAGTTCTTGTTTGATTTTTCTCAGACCCTTATTTCACTTTTTCTTTGGTGGCCTTGATCAGAGATGCAATTTCTCACAATTTTCTGTTTGCTCATTTAATTGTGTGATCAGTGTCAGTTCTCTGACTTGTACAGTCCCTTGAGAGACGGACCATCTGGTTGGTGAGCTCCCCTGAATTCCCAGTACTGAGAGCAGTACCTGGCAACTAGCAGGGGCTAAATGATTACTTGTTGGAAGACATGAGTACAAAAACTTAAGAACTTAACATTATAATACTACATACTACATGTGATTAAAATAGTAAAACCTTTGGCTCAGTGCCAGCTCAGTGGTTAGGGCGCAGCCACATGCACTGGGGCTGGTGGTTTTGAACCCAGCCTGGGCCTGCCAAACAACAATGACAACCACAACAACAAATAGCCGGGCGTTGTAGCAGGCACCTGTAGTCCCAGCTACCTGGGAGACTGAGACAAGAAAATCACTTAAGCCGAAGAGTTTGAGGTTCCTGTGAGCTGTGATGCCATGGCACTCTGCCAAAGGGTGACATCATGAGATTCTGCCTCACAAAAAAAAAAAAATTAAAACCTTTAACTAATGAATGTAGGCAACTGCCCTTTGGAAAAATACCAAAATTTCCCTATTCATTTATATATGCATAAGATACAGATGACTCTTTTGAGAACATTTACGGGACCTGGGCCTTATTTCTATTTCTAAAAGGAATTAAGACAGACAGGTGCACCCAAGGTCTTCACGTTGATCTTCAATGTTCTTTCAGACACAAACTCCAGCCTGCTTTCATTTTCTAGTTTAAAGCTGTCCTTTAAACCTACCCTTTCTGTTACATGATGTCTGAGTCCCTGGCACACATAAAATTCAGAAAATGGTCATAAATATTTTTATAAGACTTTACAAATTGACATCTTGCATCAACCATAACATCTCCTAATGTTATAGGGAGGAGGAGTGTGTGTCTCAAAGTTGCCCTGGGTGCCCTTTGGCTCAGGGGAGAGATTTCCCTGGAGATATATGTAGAATGGTAGAATAACTATTCTTTTATTCACTCAACAAAAATTTCCTGCCCTTACATATATTATAATTAAACAGAGGCACACAGAAAATAATCCAATAAGTAAATAGAAAGCACAATTTAACAAGTGAAAAATGAAAAATGATAAAGAGAGTCTTGGAGGAAGTGGTAGGGTTGCAGTTGTAAGAAGTCATCAGGAAAGACCTTTTTGAGAGGGTGACATAAATGCCTCTGAGTAAGTGATAGAGCAAGTCAGAATCTCATCTCAGGGGATTTTATCCAAGGTGGAGGGATTAAAAATCCAAGTGAATTGAGGCAGAAATATTCCTGTGTGTTTGAGGGAAGGCAGAGGCGGGGATGGCTGCATCAGAGAGAGAGGAGAAGTTGCAGGGGATGAGGTGAGGACTTGTCATCCTTGAAAGCCATTGCAAAGACTTGCCTTTTATGCCAAATGAAATGGAGAATTGTGAAGGTTTTTCAACAGAGAGTGACCTGAGTTAGATTACAACTGTATTGAGAAGAGACTGTAGAAACAAGAGTAGAAGCACTGAGGCCAAGGAATGTTTAATTGCAGTAAAGCAATAGGAGACAGCAGTGGCTTCGGGAAGAGGCGATGGGGAATGGGCTCGCAACTAGAAACATTCTGAGCCAGTGATTCTCATAGGATTTCCTACTTTTCCTTTCTGCTAGCCCTTGGCTGACCTGTCTGAGCACAGGTATTTATTCCTACCTTTGTACTTCCTTTGGGATCAGTGGGAAATACTCAATGCCCATTATTGAGAAGAAAATATATTTCTATAAAGAACATTTGGTAACAGTAACAATACACATTTATTGAACAGCTACTATCTCAAGGACCCACTAGAAGCTGTATACACAGTATGTTGAGAAGAAAAATGATTCTCAAAAGATCAATTACTAGTGGACTTCATACTCTGAGTATGAAGCAAATGGCTTTTGATTTTGCTTCTTTAAATATGCCTGTGAGGGAAGAGCAATAGAATAGTGTGACAATTTCTTTGTGTCACTTGTTTTTATTTGTTTTTAGGATTTACTTTTTTCTGGGACAAGAGGTCTTTCAAATATTGTATTACATGTTTAGTACCAATGAAACACTAGGTTTAAAAATTTACATAATGCTTTCTATTTTTAACACTAAAATTATTCTATTTATCACTAGTAAATCCTCAATAATTTTATCTTTGTTTAATGTATACATTGGATCTTTAGACAGTGAATTACAGATCTTTACTTTTAAAAATTGACTGGCACTAAGAGATAGGTATGTTTTAGATCTGAATTAAAACAATGTTGCTATGTCCCATCTTTACTCTTTATATTCTGTATATAAAACATTACTTAAGAATAATTGTGCACATTAAGGGGGGTATAATGCCTTCCCTTTAGGAAAAATTTACTAAGTTAAGTTTCACTGAGACCAAAATGGTAACACTTTTCTTGCTAGCAATCTCGATGTCTGAAAGCAGAAGTTTGCCAGGTGTTACTCCAGTAATCCAGAAATATTAATTTGCCTAATTGACCATTTAAATCACGTTTGAATGACCCCAAATAATTGACCTGTGTTATTTTCTTACCCCATTGAAACTCTTTTAAGAAGGCACAACCCCTGGCTAGCTGTTCCTTTCCTCAGAAGCTGTTGTTTTTTTAAAGTGGCCAAGTTGCCTCTTGAACATAGGCTTATGCAAAAAGATATACTCCTATATCTTCTATTACCTGGAGTTATTCCATTTCTTGATTTAACTGTGCTTTAGAAATTCATCAAAATAGTGTCTAGCAGTCAAAACAGAGACCAGGGCAGTAGTATCTTTCACATCTTATTAAACTCTTATTTTACTAGGTAAAATAAAAGGTTTTCCATGAGAAAAAGTTCTGAGCTTTCAAATGTAGAATGATTTCCAGGAGCAGAAGGAAGTTTGAGATGGCTTAAAAGCTTCATATTGACATTTCTTTAATATTAACCTTATAATTAAATTCATTTCAGCATACAAACTCAAAATAATGGAATAGTCTCCCTACTTATAATTTGCTATCAAATATATGGTATCATTTATTCAACATGTGCCAGGTCTTGTGACAATCATTTTATCCATACTTTCTCATTTCATTTCCAGAGTGATCCTAGAAGGTAAGTTTTATTTTTCCTCTTTTATGGATAAGGAAAATAAATCTTCAAGAAGTTAAGAGATTGGAAGTTACTGGATAAATATTGCAGTGTAGACAAACAGTAGAGGCTGGTCTTGAATCTAGATCTTTGTATCTAAAGCATATGATCTCAACTGCTACATTATAGCTTTCTATAAATTTTACAAAGGGTAGTATAGGTATACTGCACTTTAGGAAACAGCAATTTGCATTCTATTTTTGAAATAACAAAGTAAAATATCCTGATTCCCATGGTAAAACCCCTATGAGTGAAATTTTATGGTCACAAAAACTCTAATATTTTCAGTGAAGAGTTGAGATGATATTTATGTATCATTATTTCAGGAGAATCCACCAAATTATCTTAGGAATATTAGTAACATGAATCCATTAACTGTTGCACTTTGAAGTTCTAGAAAAGAGTACATCCATTTCTGCAATTATAGACACATTTTATATCTGTACTGTTCAGTAAGGCAGCCACTGGACATATAAAGATATTAAGCATTTTAAATGTGGTTAGAGTGACAAGTTGAATTTTTACTCTTATTTAATTTTAATTAATTTTCACTTATATAGCCACATGTTATGGAAGACAGCAGTTTTAGAACATCTATTCTGAGGTCATGGTATGAATAGTTAGAGGAAAGGAAAAAGATAATTATTGAGGTGAAAATAATTTTCTAAGTGCTATAAAAACTGAATATTTCTAGTTGTTTCTGGTTACAACAAAATGGAATAGAAAAGTAAATAAAAGATTGTTCTATTTAGAGAGCTCCTGGCCCAATTACAGATGAGAAACATTTTGCATAATCTATACAGTCTCTTAGATTATGTTTTGATAAGAGAAAATGATTCAAAAACAGCTTTTTTAATTGCATTTAAAAATTAAAATGATTATTTGTATTTTGAAAAGTGAAGTATCTCAAAGTGTTCTGTATAACTTAATGATGACAAATTAATTTTACTTCTATTTAGGCAATGGGAAGGATTATGGAAAAGACTACAAACTTATTTTTCACTTACAAAGAAAACCCAGTCTGAAACTCCAAATCAAAGAGGTGGATGAATTTGGAAACTATAGCTGCCCTCATTATAAGGGCACCATTGTTGTTTATAAAGTACCTAAAGAGAAGATAGTCCCCAACTTGGACCAATCCCTTACAATTTATGAGACCAGTGAGTTGCCAGTTTGCAAATTACCATTGAGATTGCCAAAGGTGAGTTATTTTTTCTATTCTTTCTTTTTTTTTGCTCACTATGTCATGCGGCTAGAATGCAATGGTTAGAATGCAAGAACCCATGTAGAGACTGGGTCTTGCTCTCACTTGGGCTGGTCTTAAACTCTTGGCCTCAAGTGATCCTTCTGTTTCAGCCTCCCAACGTGCTAGGATTATAGATGTGAGCCACTGTACCCATACTTATTTTGTTAATGTATAGTTGTCTATCCTAATTTGTTTTTCAGATGAATGGATACATAAGGTTAAAAGAAAAGGTAAGAATAAACCTGATAAGAAAGAAGCAGGTAACTTAAATTTTACAGTGATAGAATATACAAGAATTGACGATTAATTTTGTGAATTCATCCTAGAAAAAGTGCTATATGCATCATTGCTCAATATCACTATGTTCATCTTCAGAGTACTCCCAGTGGGAAGCTGTGCACCAATGCCAGCACATAGCCCACCCTTCAAAGCAATTTTAGAACTCTTTTTCCTGAATGGCCATCAGAGCTGTTATATTATCCTTGACATCCTGAATGTTATCAACATGTCTCCCCTTCAATATTTCCTTTATCTTTTGGGTAAAGAAAAAAGTCATTGGGGACAGAAGAGGTGATGCGGTGAATAGAGATGTCAAATATAGTTACTTGTTTACTGGCTAAAATCTCCTTCACAGACAGTCCATGTGGATTGCCGTGATGCAAGAGCCATGAGTTGTTGGTGAAAAGTTCAGGTTTTTTTGTCTAATTTTTTCACATAGCATTTCAGCACTTACAAAGAGTAAACTTCCCTACTGGTTAATTGTTTGTCCAGTTGGTATACATTTGTAATGCGCAATCCTTCTGATATCAAAAAAGGTTACCAACATCATTTTGACTAGTGATAATGGACTGATATTTTTTTGGTTCTGCAGCATTGGTAGACTTCCACTGTATACCCTGACACTCTGTGGCAGGGTCGTATTGCTACATCTGTGTTTCGTCATCAGTGATGACAAGGTCCAAAACATTGTCTAGCCTCCCCAAAAGGTCTTGGCAAACTTTATCTCTCCTTGGCTTTTGTTCATGAGTGAGCTCCTTCGGGACCAATTGTGCACACACCTTTCTCATGCCAAGATTTCCAGTGAAGATTTTCCTAACTATTTCTCTATCAACGTTTACATGGTCTGCTGGGTTTCTCAGAGTCAGCTGACGATTTTGATGGATAATTCAATGAATCTGTGCAATGTTTGTGTCAGTTCTGATCCTTCCAGGATGCCTTGACGTCTCTTTACCAGTAATGCTTTCTCTCCCCTCAGAATAATGTTCAATCCATTTGTTCATTGCTGTCTTTTTTGTGGCATTATCCCCATAATCTTGGACTAACATGTCCCTGATTTCACTTCTACTCTTGCCAAGTTGAACAAGAAATTTAACGTTTGTTCATTGCTCTGATTAAAACTTTCTTATTCTTGTGACAGAACATAGAAACCTGCAACAAAAATAATGAATTCCAGTCCACAAAACACCACCACACATGAACATGAACACAGTTGTGAGATTCTCAGATACTGAGGCTGTGAAACTCACAGTGCTGCCAATGGAAGTATGTGGTGCCAAGGTCGTGAACATAATTGCTGGACCTTATATATTAAGATTTCTACTTTTTCTTACCATCCTTTCTAATAAGAGCATTTCAAGTTGATCTGGCCCTCATGATATGCTGTTAATGACTATAAAAATAGTCACTCATTTACTGTACCTGTCCCTGAGGAACTGAGAAATCATTTGTGAAAATACTGAATATGCTTCAGAGCACAGCACTTAAAAAAACCATGGTGAACAGAAAAATGACATCAAAATATTTTCACCAACACCTACCAAATCCTGCATGTTTGTTTCATGAGTTAATTACTCTTACCTAAAATTTACTTCTATCAGAAAGTAAAATTAAAGTATTTCTTAGGACAAGTCAACATAACAAATAAATACATTTAATTGCTGTCTATATAATTTCTTTCAGTGGTTCAGGACTTACTACATTGAAACTATATTCTTTTTTTTTTTTGGAGATAGAGTCTCATTACGTTGCCCTAGGTAGAGTGTTGTGACATCACAGCTCACAGCAATCTCATACTCTTGGAATCAAGTGATTCTCTTGCCTCAGTGCTAGGACTACAGGTGCCTGCCACAATGCCTGGCTATTTTTTTGTTGCAGTTGTCATTGTTGTTTAGCTGGCCCAGGCCGGGTTCAAACCTGCCACCCTCAGTGCTTGTGGCTGGTGCTGTAACCACTGAGCTATGGGCGCTGAGCCCTAACCTATATTCTTAATGAGAACTGTAATTGAAAAATTTATTTTACCACTTCTGAGGCAAAGCAAACTTCTTCCTTGAAAAGAGCTGAAATCATTTTTCCATGCTTTTACTCTTGTGTTAGGAACAGCAGAAATGTATTTTCTATAGGATTAAATTTTGTACTGATTTTAAGTAAATCGGAAAAGTAACTATTTATTTTAACAAATATTAATTGAATTTCTGGAATATGGGACGTGTTATGCTAGGCATCATGTTAAATACAGAGCCATACAGGGTAACATAAGGTCTATAGTTGTGTTGTCTCAATAGTAATCAAAACCACCTGTAGCTCTTAAGCATGTGAAATATGGCTAGTCTGATATAAATGGACTGTGTAAATTTAAGATACACACCTGACTTCAAAGACTCAGTACTATGTCATTAATTAGTTGTGTATATGGATTGATTTTACAGTTGTACAAAGTAAATAAAATGTTATTAAAATTAATTTTACCTTTTAAAGCCATTTTTAATGTGACTACTAAATATTTTAAATTACCTGAGTCTCTAATTATATTTCTATGGGATAGTACTTCTCTCAACGAATTTATATTCCAGCAAAGTTTACAAAACATATATGCAAGATTACCTGATAAGACAGTAACTGATTAGAATGATGGTATAAACAACGTTCTGAACAATGTTTAGGAGACAGACATGGCTTTTCTGGAAGCTAAAACCACTAGGAGTTTTGTGGTGATTGTGGCATTTACTGTGAGGTTGTAAACCAGTGGAAATCTGGCCAAATGAAATGGAGAAAAAAGCAAGTTAAAGTGAGAAAAACTGAATGCATCTAAGTTGAGTGGTCGGCATAGCTCAGTGGGAATTCACAATCTAACTATTGCAGTGATTTCAGATATGCCAAAGTCTTTCATGTCTCACTAAATCTTCACAAAAACCTTGTGAGGTACTTTCACTGCTCTCATTTTATAGGAAACTAAGGCACAGAAATTTTAGGCAACTTGCCCAGTGTCCCATAACTAAGTAAGTGGCAGAACTAAAATTAAAACCCGGAAATAAGCTTCTCATCTGATGAACAACTACAATGCTGATTTTTAATTAGCAGATAAAACAATTCTTGGTCAAGGATACAGGACAAATTTGAGAGCATCTAGGTCTACCCTTAGAGCTGTAGGACAATTTCATGCATATTATGCTTTGTTGTAGAGGTAATTTTAGTAATATTTAAGAATGCTATGACGTGGACACCAAATAGTCAACTTGAAACCAGCCAGAGTTCAGAGGAGCAGTCTCCTAGAAATGTGAACTCTGTACTTGCTGGTTTTAGGGAGATTGTGGGGTTCCTGGAAGGCATGTGAAGGGTGGCAAAATCTATTAAATCACAAATGCTAAAAATGATATTTCAATGACAATATAGCCATAGATGTGTATATCCATTGTCAGTTTTGCTTCTGTGTGTTTTCATTTGCAGCTTAGGGTCTTTGCACACACAGCTGTTACCCATGCCTCTCGGGTACTCATCCCTCAGGGAGTCTCATAGATGGTTCTTTATCATTCAACTCTTAGCACGATGCACCCTCTTCCCTCATCCCTTTGCCTAAAGTCACTTCTTAACCCATTATACCTTTTATAGATTTGCTTCATAATATTCATCACAGTCCTATGAAAATATTTCATCATTAAATTTTATTATTAGAATTGTAGTAGACACTCTCGGAGGATGAGGTGGGTGGATTTCCCTGAGCTCACAGGTTCAAGACCAGCCTGAGCCAGAGCAAAACCTCGTCTCTAAAAATAGCTGGGCATTGTGGCAGGCATCTGTAGTCCCAGCTACTTGGGAAGCTGAAGCAAGAGAATCACTTGAGCCCAAGAGTTTGAGGTTGCTGTGAGCTATGATGCTACAACACTCTACTGAGGGCCACAAAGTAAGACTATCTCAAAAAAAGAAAATTTCAGTAGAACTTCTATAACTTGACCCTTTCCCCAAGACTACAACAAACTGGTCAGCATTGGAGGTGGTCAACATATGGAACTAGGCCTCCTGATACGTGCATGTGGTGTGTGTCTGATCTACGAAAATTAGGTCAACTTTAGGAGGAGGTAATACAGGGAGGTGGTCAGCTATAGAGGTTCTACCGTATTTATTTTTTCATGCATTTTCTATTGATCTTTGCTCCTTGAGAAAGCAAACTCCATGAGCAAAAGACCTTGTCTGTTCTGTCCAGGATGTAGCTTCAGTGATTAGGAATGTACCTGCACACTTGTAACAGGCACACTAAATATTTGTGACTGGATGAATGAGAGCACTATGCTTTTCATTAGCTTCTAAATGTTGAAGAACTACACACCTAAGGGCATACCTGAATTCTCTCCATTCAGTAATTTAAAGCCTGATTCTACAAGCTCTTAACTGGCTGGCTAAGGAATTGGTTTGGATAAGCGTGCAGATCTGAAGTGGAGGAGTATACATGAGGGCTGTTCTCTAGGCAGCTCAATCTGGCACAATACTTCCAGAGAGCTCTCTGCGGTTGTGGTGCTGTGAGATGGTGAAAGGGAGAGAAGTTCAGGATGCCGGAATTCTCTGGCGGGGTGGCGGTGAGGGCACCGATGAATGATGGCAGATGAATGAAACAAAGGCCCTTATATAAAAGAGGGCTCACATGAAACCCCAAAGTGTGTTAACTTTTCAGGGTTTTTTTTTTCTGTTCCCTGACTTCATAACTTGATTAGCTGAATTAGCCAAGCTAGATAATTTGGAAGTTTATATAAATTTTCTTTAATAAAAGTCTGTGGAAGTGATGGTCCAGAACTTTTGCATAAACTTTTTCTCTGCTTTGATGCTAGCACACAGATTCCTACCCATCTGCGTGAAATTCCAACTGGTCATCACTCACCTCTCTGCCTCGGTGTCACCTCTACCAGGAAGTCTTCCCTGATTTCTCTATACCAAGTGAGGTAGAACTTGGTCTGTATAACCACATCCTTCTGTATCTCCCACTACTGAGTTAGCATGTTGTATTAGAATAGCTTGTTTCTTTTCTTCCCAATAGACGAATGTTTCTCAGCCATATTGCCTTCCTTAGGAGTCTTTTCTTTTTCTGATTAATATGAGGGCATATACAATTAGTCCATGCTGCTTACACTTGTAAGACAAAATATATATTGTAGCTATGTCCTTAGGCATCCTTTTAGACATTTTTTTTCCTAATCACTTCTTACCACATTTTATTACCACAGATATACTGTGTGTCCATGTATAGCCTGTATGTCTGTGTTTTGTACATTGAAAGAGTATGCTTTTTTCTTTTTTAAATTCTCACCCAAGGACAGATTTTCTCTCCCCAAGGGTGACGCTGCCTTGGTTGAGAAGGCGCGCAGTAAGCTGTGTAGGCACAGACACCACCCTGCTCAGCTCCGCATGGCCAGTGCCGGGGAGATAGTATGTGTTTGATGCTGTAAATATTTATGAATGGCAGGATGAATGATACGATTTCTGCAAACCTTACAACTGTCCAAGCTTGAAGCTGATAATCTTGAAACAGTTCTGGTGTGTTTAAAAATGGTGCATTGTAAATGTCTTCCGCTTTCCTAAGATGAATTGCCTGCCAACGTGCCATCTGTCTTCCTTTCTCTCCCACACGGGTTTGCGTTGGGTTTTACCAGATTTACTCTCTCAGCCCTTTCGTGTGCCCAAAGTCTTTCCAAGTACATTTACCAGGGTCAAAAAAGCACCTGTGGCTGAGGAAAACCGTTTGTCTTCATTTAATACATGTATACTTAGATGGAAGTTGAAAGCAGGACTTTGATTTCTGTGTCAAGGCTCTTCTTCCATTGAGTTCAGAATTTTGAAAATCCACCTCAGATCAGCGCTATTAGAATGTGCTATTTTTCAGGAAATGGCAGTACCTTTATTACAGTATTTGGCAATAATGTGCATGAAACAGAGCAGACATTTGTACACACAGCATAAAATAGGTGAAGGTATTTGCCAAAATTAAAGATGGCTTACACACAGAATGCAAGCAGTACGTATTTATATGTACATGTAGACAAAGATACACATTTACACACGCACACATACAGCCTGATGTGAATATACTATGCCTGACTCCCAGGGATGTGAAGATGTGTCAGTTTCTCCTTCCTGCTTGTGAGGATCCCTGTATCCCTTTTCCTTTAGCCTCTGTGCTTCAGTCTTTCACATAGTAATTCATTCCACACTGTGCCCCAAGGACTTGACAGACGGAGGTGTTGCTGTAGGGGTGGGCTTCCTTCCCTTACATCTTTATAGTCTGTTTTCAACTCAGAGGGCAGATTTGAAAACCATCAGGGAAATCATACCTTGCCTCTGCTCCAGATCCCATGACCCTGGGTGGGTTGTGGTGGTTATATGTGGAATAGCCAGAAAATGTCTCACTGCGGAGGTGACTTCTGCACCGAGGAGCAATCAGAGACCAGAAACCCATCTTCCAGAGAGGCTGGAGAGCATTGGAGTGAGGGGAAGGGCAAGGACCAGACTCTGCCCGGGCATGAGCTCAGAGCAGGGTCTCCAAGGAGGGTCCTCATGATCTGTACGCATGTGAGGGCTACAGAAAGGTGAGAAGGTGTAAAAGACCTTGAGGGTCCTGCTGATATACTTCATATGCAATATAACCTTCTGAAAATGGTCACATAAAAAATGTATTTGAAAATGTGTGGCTAAAAAGAATATTGATTTGACTCTAACTCTTTCCTACATTGTATGCCTCAGGCTTTGTCTCCTTTTACAGAATCTTCAAGTTAATTCAGTTCACACACGCTATCCATTTATGAGTTGTAGTTTGGCAGAAATAAGGCGAGTTGCAAAATCTCTGAAAGATGTTTTAGGTGGAAGGAAGTGCAGAGACTGTCTCGCGTGGGTGTCTTGTGTGCGCTTCTGAAGTCCTGCTTGGCCAGGGACTGTCTGCCGTCTGGGTCTCTGTGTGGGGTGGGCGAAGATGGCCTTCTACTTCTCCTCTCTGCTTGGAGGCTTTGCTTTGAAGGAAAAAGGGCTCCAGCTTTGCTGGCTGTGGTCTGTCTGAGGCTGGAGTTTCCCAGGCGGACCTGGCCTACACATTTACGTAAGCCATCTGTTGACCCACGCTGTGCTTAGCCCGAACTTCCTGTTTTTTTTTTTTTTCAACTGAACTCATGACATGTGATTTCTAGTAAAGAGTTATACTGCTTCAACATTTTCTCTCTCATCACATTAAATAACTTGCTGTGTCAACGGCAGGAAGCATGCATATGGCAAGCTTTAGCTCATCAGAAGCACCACTTGCACCACTTCGGACTTTTAGGCCCATCTCCCGGCCCTGTAAGGGAGGCCCTTTTTTTTTCTATATGATTTTTTTTTTAACAATATAAATTACCAAAGCAATCTTGACTAAGTAAATGAGAAGATTCAAATTCAAATAAAATGTGGCCTATCTTTATAGCCACAGGCACTATGGATATAATTCAATTCTACCTAGACTTTTCAGTTAGCAGTAATTTTTCAAAATTATATTATAGTTCAGGAATAAAATTGAACTTATTACCCTATTGCTACCTTTTTAGAAAACAGAGTTAAAAAATTATATATATATATATATCTATAGATAGATAGATAGATATAACTCCTAGTAAGAGAAATTAGGGATGTTTGGTTTGGTTTGTTGTTGCTATGGTTGTTTTTATGTGAATAATGAACATATGGTGAATTTTAAATTTTTTGTAACTTAGTTTGGTGCTTTCTACCCTTGAGTTAATTTCAGTAAACGTGTCTGTTGGTTCATATTCTACTCCCTATCAGTTATACAAGAAAGTCACCAGAATCTTAGTAGGAAGAAATATTATGTTTTATCTTCTGAAAGTTTTTAAAAACTTTTCCTCTGTTTAGCTCACTGATTCTGGGTCTCGGTGCCCTCACACCTTGGTCTCACTGGCCTGTGAGAATGAGCCTCCACGACACAAGTTTGGCTATGACACTGAGAGGAACATGGGGGAGAAATGAGCAAAGCTGTTTTAGTCAGAAACGGAGCCAGAATTTTTTTTTTGACAGTCCTTGCCCACCAGTTTAATTAGAAGAGAGTCTTTGCCCTCTCCTTGCCCGTCCTCATCTTCTGCTTTCCGCCTCTTCATTATCTCCACCTTCTCTTTGCTTATTCTTTTCCCCTCTGCTCTTTCTCTTTCCCTCTCTCTCCTTTCTCTTCCCTCTCCTCTTCTCTCTTCTCTCTCCCTTCCCACCTCTTTTCCTCTTTCTTCCCTCTTTTCTAAAAAAGGTGGACAAGATAGCTAAACCAGGACCTTAGCACTGTGTTGTCACATGGCCTTTCATAACTCTTTTACAACAAAAAAAACCCCACAAGTATTCTTGCCTACCTGGAAAAAAAAATTCATAGTTAAGAAATTGAAGTATTTCCATTTATTCTACTAAAGATGGTAAGCTTTTTATAGGTAAAAGATGATGTTCATTATCTCAAACAGTTTTCTAGCTTATGAGCTCCAATTGTATTTGGTTTTGTTTTCCTTTCTGTGGATGGATCAGTTATCATATCAATTGTTTAAAATCAATTAAGTGCCTAATATATTTGGGATACTGGGTCTAAAAGAAAAAGAATTACAATACAAGTCCCAGGCCTAGTCTGTAAGAAAATTATAGTCCACTCCAGGAAATAAACACTCAGAAAACTGACAACTGATACAAGAGATAAGTTATTATTGAATACAATGATATAGTAATACATATTATCAAAAGACAGGAAGTGAGGATTAATTGAAAATGAACTTCTGAGACAATAAGTGCAGGGTACTTCAGAGAAGGGTGTGATTCCTGGAGGTTGTGGTGACCTGGGGACACTTCATAGAGCAAGATAGAGAAAGGCATTTGGATTTGAAGATAAAGAGAGAAAGAGGCAATGAGTTGCTCATAGCGATGACATGAGCAGAAACTTTAAAGTTGTTAAGCACGAGCTGTTTCAAGAAAGAAGGATGTTCTAAGAAGTAAGCAGTTGAAAAAATAATGAACAGGCAAAACATAAAGTTGGCTGCATAAAAATGTACACTGGTTTAAAGAAAGATCTAAGCTAAACAAAGATACAGGCCTACATGGCTTCCATGATTTGTGGCAGCTTGATTTTGTTGTCCAATCTAATTTCTAGATTTATCTCAAAGTGAGGCCATTATAGGTCAACTCCATTCTCATCTTGTTCCATCATAATGGTATTTCTCTGTGGGTTTATGCTGGTTTCCAGACCCTCTATTGGAGGTACCTCCTTTCATTGTGTGCAGGGGGCAAATACTCCTGCTAAGCCTTTAGGAAGTTCTGCACTAACTGTGCAATTATGAGAAACTCACTGATGAAAACAACAGGATATTGGCTATGCCTGTGTCTTTAATTTATTTTTTAAAAACCGTGTGTGTGTGTGTGTGTGTGTAGTATGCATGTATGTGTGTGAATACTTAAATGCGCACAAAAACAAAGAAGCTATACAATTAATCCATATGAATCCATCTCCCATCATTTTCTGACAGGCTTATTTCATCTAATATTCCCAGGTATTTTTTAGGGGGTTGCAGTATATTAAAGTGATCATGATATCATATTGTTTTATCTGTAAATATTTCAAGATACTTCCCTAAGAGGTAAGAACTAAAAAAAAATTTTTTTTCAAGGGGGGAAATATTTCCTATTTAACAAATGGTGCTGGGTGAACTGGTGGGGAACCTGCAGAAGATTGAAACTGGACCTCCATCTCTCACTATTAACAAAGACTGATGCTCAATGGATAAAAGATTTAAACTTAAGACATGAAACTATAAAAATATTAGTAGATAGTGAAGGGAAAATGCTTAAACAAATTGGCCTGGGACAGTTTTTTATGAGCAAGAACCCCAGGCAATTGAAGCAACACCAAAATTATATTACTGGGATCTGATGAAACTAAAAAACTTTTGCACAGCCAGGGGCACAGTAAAGAAAGCCAACAGACAGCCTTCAGAATGGGAAAAGATATTTGCAGGTTATGTATCTGACAAAGGTCTGATAACTAGAATCCATAAGAATTCAGTAAGAAATTCTATAATTAATAGAAAAAAACAAATCGCCCATTGATTTTTCTATAATAAATAAGAAAAAAACAAATTAGGGGGAGGGGCAAGATGGCCAACTGGACGCAGCTTCCAACAGAGGCTCCTGTCCAAAAGGAAAGATAACCTCCAGAAACTGCCCACTTGAGTGGAAGACTGGGAGTCCAGTTGAGAGAAAGACAAGTAATAACTGCAGGTCACCTCTGAGGCAAGCTGCAACTTCAAGAAACCAAGCTTCAGGCAGAAAAACTGATACAAAGTTTTCCACCATTCTGAACTTCCAGGACACCTTTCCCCCCTTACCTGACGCACCAGAAGCCTGACCTCTGCTGAAACTGAGGGAGGAAGAATTGAGCAGTGCCCACCTTCCCTATCTGCAGGACCAGGCAGCTCACCAGTTAAGAGACTCCGGGACTCCACCTAGCCCCTGATAGCCCACAGGCCAGGGACACTGCCGGGACCCCCCAAACAGCTCCGATCTGTGCCCCACTGTGCCTCAACCTGCCATCAGCAGCGGCCAGGAAGTCCACCAGGTCTACCATGCGGTGCCAATTTGTGCTCTGACCTGCCACAGCTCACAACCCGCCGGGACCCCTGCCCGGCTCCAATCCATGCCCCAGGCCTGCCACCCACAGCAGCCAGAAACTCCACTCTGCTGCCTTGAGGCCACCCTTGAAGCTCTGATTGGCACCCTGCTGGGTCTTGGCCCCGCTGCTAGCAGCTGCCAGAAAGTCTGCTGGGACTTCTGCCCAGCCTTGGCTCTCAGCCTGCCAGTACCCTGCCTGGCTCAGATCCATGCCCCAGGCCTGCCACCACCAGCAGACAGAAATTCCACTCAGCAAGAACCCTGGCTTGGCCTCCATTGGCACCCCGCTGGGCCTTGGCCTGTTGCCAGCAGCGGCCAAGAACTCTGCCGGGACTCCCTTGAGGAGCCCATCTTTGCCCCACCTGGCCTCAGTCTGCCGCCTGCCGGGACCCCCATGCGGCTCTGATCCGTGCCCTCTGGGACTCAGCCCTCTGCTTGCAGCAGCCAGGGAATCCTCTGGACCTCAACTGGCCTCCTGGCCTGCTGTGGCCAGGGTCTCTGCTGGGACCCCCATGCTGGGCCTCTGCCTGCCACCCACACTGGCCAAGGACACCACCATGAACCTGCCAGGACACCGCCTGCCTGCCCAGGTCAGGAATTCCTGGAGCCACACAACCCACCTTCTCCCCTACCCTCTCTGCCTCTGACCGGCCCATGCTATCTGGTCAGGGACTCAAGAGGCTACGCGACCCGTGCCCTCCCTCCAGACCCTCCTCCCAGCCAGAGACTGCTAGAGACATGGGGTCCCTCTGCAAACGCCACTGGGTGCTCCATCCCATGCCCTACTGCTTGATCTGTGTATACCACACTCCCGAGCTGCTCCCACAGCCAGACTCCCTGGTTGAGGCAGTCCCAGAGGAGCTACACTGGGTCACTCCCTACAAAGATCCAGTGACAACAGTGATCCTACCAGGATCTGACCTGGGAGGGACACCTCCCCAACTCTGAGGATGGTCATAGGCAATAGTGAAAAATAATCATGAGGCGGAATCAACTGAAAAACTCTGACAATATGAATAATCTGAGCAGATCAATTCCCCAGATTATGAATAATCTGAGTAGATCAATGACAAGGTAGATACAGCATAAGATCACTTGCATAAGCAAATGGCTGAGATGTCAGAAATCGAATTCAGAGGCTGGATAGCAAATAAGATCAGCGAAATGGAAGAAAAGATGGAATTAGCATTTCAAGCAATAATCCAAAAGATGACCCAAAAGATGTCTCAAGAATTCAATGAATTCAAAGACAAAATGACCAAAGATTTTGACACATTGAGACAAGAAGTTGCAGCCCTCAAAGATCTGAGAAATACAGTAGAATCCCTCAGTAACAGAATGGAG